>OMLI01074762.1:0-16386 GCA_900302605.1 Rondeletia loricata | reverse complement strand
CTTTCTCTCCATCTTTCTAGTAGTCGAGTGTCCCTCCCTCCCTCTGATGACAAATAAGTTTTATAGACCTTCACATACACACACACACACACACACACACACACACACACACACACACACACACACACACACACACCAACAAACCCCACTTCATTGGCTTCAAGTGTGTGTGTGTGTGTGTGTGTGTGTGTGTGTGTGTGTGTGAAAGTGCTGGAGAAAACCATACATTGTACACATACACCCACTTCTAAACACACACACACACACACACACACACACACACACACACAGAGAGAGAGAGAAAGAAAAGAAGGATCGGGAGAGATCAATGCAGGGAAAGATGGAGGGATAGAGTAATCGATGGATGAAAAGAATAGAAAACTCAACACTGTTCTTTCCTTTCCTAATGCTACAACTACTACTACCACTACTTTTACTACTGCTCATACTACTACTACTTTTTAAAACATTGTTACCTAAAATGTTTTGCTTACTACACATTTGGCTGAGAAATAAATGTCTTATGGCATTTAAACTCTTTCTAATGAATTCAAATTTTCTTCAGAAAATGTAACCTTTTCTAGTTTAAATTACAGCTGCACATTATATTTATATAATTATATAATATAGTTTTTGTTTAATTTGTTGTGGGGTTGTGTGACACTTGATATCATTAAGTAAAGATACAAATATGTTTTATTAAACAAATCACTTCCAAGGCAACACAACTGTTGCACAGATGATTACATAGAATATTCTGTGTACATTTACTCCAGTGTGCATAGGCAATGATTTTCAGTCTTTTTAGTTGTGAGGCCTGGAAAACAGTTATCGGTCTGTGTAAGGGATCAGAAAACAAGGGTATCACCTCCTTCCAAGACAGCTATTACCATTTATCCTGTTTCCATTCTTATGCATTATCCAGCAATTTATCTAAGAATGGAACTAGTTGCCTGCACAGTGCTTGGGAAACTTAACAAAAGACATATACAGTAAAATACAGTAGCATTAATTCATTCATCATTCAGATACATTCATGTATCAGGGATGTTTATGTGGTTATAGACTGACAATGGAGTGTAATTAAGCTGTTTCAACATTTTTAAACTGAAGAGTTGTATATAAAGTTTAAATCCACTGATAAATGTATCCAGTGATCGCTTCAAGCACTCCTTGGACCTGCAGATGTGCCTAGATGAAAGGTAGAGCTCAAAAAACAAACATACCATTGATGGTTGGAGCCAGCCATGGTATTAATGCCTTAGACTTCAGGACTCATTAGTACAGAATGATAAGATCATGGCAGCTCTTCGAAGGGGAGGAACAGCTTCAGGATATAATTAATAACATTGATAAAGATGGGATTGCCTTTTCCACTCTCTGTAGAAGCAATGTGTAAAGAAATGTGTGGTTTTCAAAGGTGACCTTCGACCTCTTCTAAAATTCAGAGAGCTAGGAAGATGGATGGCTCAAGGCAGAAAGAGTCTGTGTCAACTGGCGAGTGCTGTAACTTCTGTGTATCTTTTGTGGAATATACAGAGACTGCAAGTTTTGTAGACCAACTACAAAACATTTTGATTTTCACATGCAGGTGCAGTGGAATGGCTGACAAAACTGTCAAACCCTGTATCCACTTGAGATGGTAAGCATAGGAAACAAGTGAAAAAATAAGTGTACCACTCATACCCATACAGCATGTTATGAATGAGAAGAGAATGTTTTAAACAGTGTGTTCTGCTCCCAGATGCTGACTTTAAGCAAGATACCCAAGCAGACCAAGATGCTACTGAAAAACATCCCACTTCTGCTCATCTGGGTTCTCCAGCCACCACGTCTGTGACTGCACAACTCCCAAAGATGTTTTTTTTGCCACCTGGCTTCAGAGGTTGTCACTAAGATGGCTACCACAGCAATTCAGCAAGCCAAATGCTCAGGTTTGCTTCTATGGACAAAAACTGTGAGAGACCAAAAGATAAGTTACTGTATCTTGCTGATTTGATTTCATGAAGGTGGATTTCCTGTCATCCCTGTGTTTTATACCCTACCTACGGTACATACACCTTTTGAGGATCAGCTCTATTGTTGCAGGGATTAGATCACTAACAGAAAAGATTTCCACCTTTGTTGACCATGTAAAAAAAAAAAAATTGTAAAAACGTGATACAATTTACATGATTAATGCACTGAAGAATATTGATTATGTTGAAGACCAGGCATTACTAGTATCCTTGGATGTGGAAAGTCTATACAGCAACATCCCCCATGAAGGAGGGGTGGAGGCTATACTTTTCTTGAATCAACATCCCTCTAACGTCTTGTCCAATCATTAAAGAACTTGCTGAACTTGTCTTAAAAAACAACTATTTCCTGTTTAAGAGTTAATTCTTCTTACAGACCAGCGGCACAGCAATGGGGAGCACAACGATTTATGACGCAACGGTGACCTTTAACCTTCTCAACAAGGCGAAAAACAACGTTTTGTGTCGATCAACAGAGTAAGAAAACACACACACACACCACTAGCACATGAACTAACTATTAATTAATTTTAAAAGAAAACAATACCATGACCACTGACTACTACCATAAACCAATTGATAGGAACACACTCCTCACCCTACACCCCTAAAAGGAGTCTCCCTACTAGTCAATTCAGTAGACTGAATTTGTAGTACAGATAGCTGCTATGCTAACCAATCACAAGACCTGCAAAGGAGGTTAAGGAGATGACCTACCCAGACAGCTGGGTGAAAACAGCAGTTGACAGATTCAAACACATTTCTCAGGCAGAATGTCTCCAAACAAAAAGAGAGCCAAAATCAAAATCACCAGTCCAGTGCTTTACTCAGTATTCTCCTTTTGGGAATTGCATTTCAAAGCATTTTGAGGAAACATTGGCATATTGTTGATTCTGACCCACCATATAGTGAGCCACCATATATTTAAGAGACCACCTAACCTTAGGGACTCACTTGTGAGATCTGACTTACCATCGCCCAAACAGAAGACCTTTCTCAGTGAGATCAAAGAAGGAAATTACAAGTGTGTCTGATGTGCTCAGTGTAATTTCACTTACAAATGCCACTCAAGGTGTTATTTCATGTACCACGACATGACATTGGGCATTGTGTGAGCTATAAAGGTGCACCCTTGTAAATGTTGTATATACTTTCCAAACTAGTTTGAAACATGTCAATATTGACATTAATAAAGTCTTGTTTGTGTTAGCTTTACATATTATGACATTTAGCTTAGGGTATGTAATTGTATCTTATGAATTTAAGTGGATCTTGTGTACCTAGCACTTTTTTTTAACAGTAGATTGACTTATCTAAACATTGCCTGTATCTAATTATCTAACATTGAAATAATGACACATACTAATCTATCACTAATTGCCTTACCATCTTCACTTGATGAAGACCAGACTGTGAACTGTGTTGGATGATGATCCCTTACTCAACTATCTACACTAGATACAGTGACTTATCCAAATTCAATATATGCATTCAGTTATCTATGAAATAATGACATGTATGTCATTTTATCACCAATTGCTACTGGGTGCACCCATGTGATCACTTTGATTTGATTAAGACTGTACATTGCTGTCTTGTCTGGTTTAACTTGAATATGTTCTGAAATTTAACATTCCACACCTAAAGACATTTTGTAGACACCCAATTATCTAATTATGAGACAATAATGCATATGCTCAATTACCACCCATTGTCTTTATATACAGGTGCATTCATGTGATCACCTTTACCTGACGAAGACCAGTCTCGGTCGAAACGTCGTGCTCACAGCATGTACGAATAAAAAAGAAATCACGCTTGGGAACACAAAAGCAGTGTGCGGGTATTCTCTTCTTTTTTGTGTTCAAATTGACTACCCGGCACCTGAGAAATAATATGGATGTGCGTATGTTTCTTTGAGACTGCAGATGAGGAGTCCAAACCTTCTAAAGCTGGTGAGTTCAGAGGTCACCACAAAGCAGACCCAGCTACACTGCAAAATGTAACACCTTTGCTCCGCTGGATCCACTTGCCACCACAACTTTGGAAGTAAAAGAGGTTTCCACAACTACAACATAAAGGATACTAAAAACCATGCTGCCACAGCAGGACAGGATATGACCAGACCACAGTTTGCTACCTCTTGTCACCACGTCTACCAAAACAAATGATTTGAAAGCTATCCTTGGTCAGGGGGCAAATACTGTGTCACTGTGAACAAGGAATCCACTGGGTGACTTTTTCAATTTGTTGACATGAATTCCATGAACCATCAGATATATTTGTAGACAGAAAAAAATCATCATGATTATATTAAAATAATATGTTGTCTAAAGCCCTGGACAGATAGGAAGCGTCAGTGGACGCGTGTCTTTTGACACTGACTCTGTCCAGGGCTTAACAAAGCACTGATATTAAATCTGACCCCAAATCCCATAAATCATATAAATAATAAGTAGAGAGAGGCTGGGATGTATGCGGAAAACCAATATTCATGACTTGCTCATATACCTTTCCTTGGCCTACTTGTATTCTCATGTGTGACTGTGGGGTGATGTGAGCTGTGCTTCTGCTAATTCACTTGTCAGCCCAAAACATAACGATCATACACATGCATCAAGTCAACAGCGAAAAGAAATAAATAAATAATTCACTCATGATTTTGCATACAATCGACCCTGACATATGCAGTTGTGCACTTCTGAACAACTAACAGAGCTACAAATGTTCAAAGAGGGTCAAAATCCGATCGCTCTCTTCCTTATTTGCCTTCTTTCATGGAGCAAAGGAGGAGTGATTTTACAATACTGGGACTCACCCTATTGTAAATTCCAGGGTACTTTTCCATGGACAGTGTCAGCCAGGGACAAGGAACCAAATCCGGGGAATGTCGCTGGAAAATATATAAACACTACAATTGACCTGCAGCTCACCAATCCTTTGTGACTCATGGCTTCACCTTCACCTTGTGTACCATCAAGATTTAATACTCTGTCCGCACAGAGAGATAAGCTACTACAGCCAACTGTTACAGTTGTTACAACAATAAAAAATAAAACCCTAACCCTAACCACTCAATATAACCACTGGAACAGGAAGTAATCCATGAAGCATGTGGAAATGGCAAAATGTGTTCCCTTTTTTCTCAGCTTCTCATAATGTCACTCTATAGAGCTTGCACACTCACGTTACTTCTTCAAATGTAATCTGGCAAATGCAGGAGAGTAATGAAGTGGTTTTGTTATGCATTAATATGAATAAAACCAGAGCTTTCATCAAGCCATCTTGAGCAAATGGAATTCCATTCATGATTAAATGGAACAGCGCGCTTCCTCGTGTTTAGAGTGTGTATAAATATGCTTTGTTTGCGCCTTTATTTCATTAGTTACAAATGAAAAATTGATTCAACATTTGCCGTTGCCTGGAACTATTTTGACCCCAATGTTGTTTACTTTTCATTTATTTATTTTGTATACACAAAAACAAACAAACTTGTGAATCTGAAAAAAATCTTCTCACAGTGATGATAATTGCTACAAGTTCTTGGATGCATACTAAAAGATGTTTTAAACTAATTAATGGAATGTCACTGTATTTCAGTGTTCATATTGTGTCTTCCTATGCCCTATAGTCCCAATTTATATTAGTGAGCATTCAATACTGCCACCTATACTGAAAAATAAGATTGTCCTGCCCCAGAATCTGTGATGTACAGTAGTACCAACTGCACAAATACAGAGTAAATCCATTGAAAAATATGGGAAAAGTTGGCTCGGTATAAAGATGGGAACATTATGTGGTATACTGGTTATTGCTACTATAAAATGGTCATTTGGTTGTGAAATGTCAAACAATTTATTGTCAATGGAGCAGCACTAGGTTATATAGTTTGATCACAGATTAGAATTTAAGTTTTGTGGTTTCTAGCGTTGGGAATGAGTTATTCATGTTATTCAGACTCTTACCTGTCTTAAACCAGAGGATAGCATATGTGAGCTTTTAAAATCAGTGATATTTCACTTTAAGCTCAAGGTTGCTGGACCAGCCTAATTTTCTGTTAGGTTGCTGCAAGAAAGCCAGTGAGAAAAAAACAATACTGTGAGGGTTTCACCACTGTTGGTGAATTCCCATTCCCAGTTATCTGGCTCCCTCTTGTGTTACAAACTGCCCAATGCCTGGGCTTCTACTTGCTACAGTGGCATTATCAGTGAATTAAACCAAGTTAGAAAGGCAAATATAATCAAAGTGTTACATGATTTTGACAATGGCATTTTATATTTTTCATACAATACCCTAATTGCTAATACTAGCTTCTAAAGAGGAGGGGCTATTTAAAAGGTTGGTTGTCATTCCCCTTGCTACAGCAAACAGACTGACTGTACATGTGTTTCCTAATAGGCATTTAGGCTGTGTGCCCTTTCGGTCAAGTAAAGCCAAAATGGATGCATGGTTGAAAATATAAATTCAAATAATCTCTTTATTCATTCTATATAGTTGTACACCACTAAAGACAGTGATAGGAGCACACAATGGGTATGAACATTTGTCAGTTATTTAGAGGAGGGAGGAAACTTTTCAGATTTTAATAGAAAAAGAAATATGGATGTAACATATATACCAGAACATTTCCTAATGTTGCAGAAAGTACAGTCAAAAAGGGAAAATAAGAAGGTATGTGCCAGATTGACTTCTTTCACTTGCTATTGATGTTTTATTCTGTACAGAGGGACAATTTGTACAAAATTAATCTAGATATATAACACTACATGAAACAAAGTAAATCATATATACAATATTAAATGAAGTCATATAGTACAGGTCACATACAAAAGGACACTTTTAAGTTATCATATTCTGGAAATAATATGTTAAAACTAGACTTGCTGCAAAGATCCTGCAGAATCAGAAAAAGCCACCAAATCATTTTTAAATCCTCTCTCTTCTAATCATGGATGATTTATTTTTCAACACTAAAATAAAACTCAAACAGTTCTGACTCAAACTCATAAAATCCATAAAACATCTCTCCTACCAAGCAGGACTCTTTTATAAACCCAATGACCTTGACAATGGAAATAAATCAGTTTGGTGAATGTCTTTCCTCCAGGGGAAAAGGTACATGTTTAACATGGTAGTTTTAATTTACATATTTTTGCAATCAAGCAAATACAGTATTAATACAGTTAACAAGCCAAGTCATGATGTCAGTTTATTTTCAGCATCTGGAGTTTTTTTTTTAGGCCATTTGATGCCGGTCTGTTTCAGCATTGGGCACTCTTAATGGCTAAAAAAAAAGAAATCCCCAAAACTGACATCCAGGCTACTAACCTTCAGGGACAAGACAAAGAAGAAATACAACACATCAAATATGAAGAAACCTAGCAGATCTCCTTAGTTCAAACAATGGTACTGATTGATAGATTACGTTCTCCAACCCCAAAGAACTTCCTAAGTGGGAAGGATAGAGTATAATATACATGCTGGAAACCAGACAACTGAAATTAGGAATGGTAGCAACACAAACATGCCACATCCTTCAAGTTTTGAGGAAGTGCTTTTAGGTAGATCTCTTTCAGTTCTTTGTTTTAATTGGGAGTATTAATCATTTCGTATCATTTGTTGTTTGGACGATTCCATTTTGACAATCTGATAAACCCATGTACTGTTAATGGTTACTGAGGTAAATAGCTCTCATCAAGGATAATACATTAATATTTCTTATTTTAATTTATCAATTTATGAGAATTTTAAAAATCCTTACAGCAAATGGCACCAATATGCCTTCATGCCTTTAGAAAGAAATGTTTCAGCAGAGGTCCTAACTAACTAAAGAGTCCTAAAATCCAACAGTGAATGGAGGTTAGCTCTAGATTCTCCTCTCCCATTCACCAGAAAAGAAAAACCTGAACTTTGACAATATCCCCTTTACCAAATGAATCATCCCCATTCGATATACATAAGCCAACACGCTCTTCTCTTTTTCAACTCGCCTTGAACATCCCACTACCACTCTCCTCTCTTCCCTTAGCATAAGTTTCTATTCGGTATACAAACTTTATCTGGCTGACATCTCCTTGCTGCGTCCAATCCCAAGATATTGCTACTTCCACTCAGGCTACCTATCCAATCGCATTAACCTCACGTGTCTTCCTGGTCACTTGGTGAAGAAGGAAAACAAGTGAACCACACACGAGAGGGCGAGCAGTGGGCAAATGCATACATCTCAAGCATCATCCCCATCTAGTAATCTTAAAGTACCATTGTTTGAACTGTCAATGCCTCACTATGTTCTGGTTCGCAAATATTGCCAATGGACTTAAGGAAGTAAGCATATAAAAGAGCTGCATATGGCACAAAACAATAAAATGGAAAGTGTCAGATGTCCACGGGACAACTTCCCCCTTCCTCACTATCTTCCTGGACATTGCAAGGCTACAGACAGGCCTCGTGTTGGTCTTCAGTGTGCTAAACTAGAAAAGCGTCTTTGAAACGTCAGCGACCAAAAACAAAGGCAATCAACAGACACTGTTATTTAGCCAGAGTGTCCCTGTTGAAGTCACACAGATAAAAACATACCCATGAAACAAACAAACATAAAGAACACAACAGTCTTGGCACTGACAAGATGTCCCTGGGATTGAGCAAAAAAGAAGAAAAAACACAACAGATGAAAGGAAAGAGTCTTGTCTTTCATTTAACCAACAGTCTCTCTTCGCAGTTTATTGTTCCCTTTGACAGAAAAGAAAACCAAGTAGAGACCAAAAGAGGATCCATGACAGTGAGTCAGTCAGTCCCCTATGTTTCCATGTCCAATCTGTTGTGGACATGTTAGCAAGAAGGAATGAAGGAACCAACGTTGCGGCGTCCGTACTCCCAGGTTCCACATGTACAGTGAGCGTAAGAGGGGATGGAGGGAGAAAGGGAAGGAGAAAGGAAGCCAGGGAGGGAATCATAATGCAATCTTCAGCAGGGGAGCTTATGGAGAAAATAAACTGAGAACAAACTGAATTGCGGCAAGGGCTAAAAGACACACAAACACACTCCCACTCCTCTCCAAATAAAAACACCTGAGAAAGCAGAAATCTGAGGAAGGTGGATACAGGGCTTCTGCACTGGTCATAGGCCCAGTGTGCTGAATGTGCTGCGTTGATAGGCAAGGGCCAGGAGGGGACGGGCAGCAGCGGGGATGTGGAGAGCAACTAAGGATTCTGGGAAGAGCGACGGGGGAGAGAGGGATCAAGAGCCCATCGTAGGTGGCCAATGTGATTTTGCCACTTGGGCGAGGAGGATGAAGATGCACAGAGTCCAGAGCCAATTATTCAGGCCCCTGGGGCTGTCGAGGGTAGATGGGGGGCAGTTGAACCAAGAGCTGGCAGGTCACAGGACCTAGAGTCCATCGTGGGTGGTCAACATGTCTTCGGCTCTGCGGTGGGACTCCAAGGCTTTCGCGGTGTAGATATCCTGAGGCAACTCAGATTTGCGTCGCACCATAGGCCGCTCTTTCCGCTGGTCACGCTGCAACTGTCAGATGGGGAGGGGGCAGAGGGAGGGAAAGAAGAGAGAGGATACTTAGGCTTAATTATAACATATCTTTCATGTCATCATATTAATGACTACATTACATGTCAAATTATTCCTGTTCTGATCATATATTTGGGACAGATATCAAAACACAACAGCTTGAACTCAATTCAGTTATATACATCAAAATCTAATCTACAGAGGGAAAACTAGTTATGTAATCTAGCCTAGGACTAATTGAGTTAAAGCATAGCATACTAAGCCAGCCATACACCTGGACAAAAATAGTAATGTTGGTGTAAAACAACAACCTTCAACTACATACGGAACAACACAGGTCCTGTACAACTTGGACAACATGCAAGGGGAAGCAGACGCACAACAAAGAAAGCTCTTGATTCCAGTGTTCAGTCCTGGCCAGACATGTTCCTGCTATCTATAGGTCTTTTGTGGACTAGTACAGATCCTGCTAAGACAAACTAAAATGTATACAGGAAGTATACAACTGTAATAATCATTTTACTCCAAGTGGCTTTGATTAGAAGAATTTGCAAGCTCTGGTAACGTAGATAAACAGTTATTGTGAGGAGAGAGATGGATAGAGACAGAGAGAAGTCAGGTTTACCTGAGTCGCTCCTTCCTCAACTGTCTTTTTTAACCTCTGAAAATCTTCTATCAACGGAACATCCGTCTCCATTGCTACAGGACTATTGAGGTCAGAGGAATCAACATACATAAGGAACTATGTTGAAAAGAAAGAAACAAAAACAGAACACAAAGGATGGAGAAAAGACTTTCAGTCGCATGCAAAGAAGAATGAATCAAGAAGCTTTAGACAAATGAAAATAAACAACTCTGATGTACTGCAGTTATCAATTTGATAAGCCTTAGTTGAGGTGTGGGGATCGGAGAAAAATGTAAATACTTCCAGTACCTTTCACTGATGTATTGGAAGTTACATTATGCGTTGATTATACAAAAGCCACTCATTACATCAAATGGCGTTACCAGATCATCAAGTGTTGGGGATACTGGTACAGGAATTAAATTAGTCAAAGATTGTTAGAGATCTCAGGTTATGCTATTCACCACAACTACGGTAAGCACTTTCATAGAGCAGGATCACTCAACCAGATCTTTCCATCTTTACCAGCAGTGTCTGACTTAGATGGCGGAAAACATGAAATATCTACTCAGACTATTAACAAGGCGGTCTAAACAAACCTAAACAACGCAAGAGGGGAACACAAGACACACACACACATACTGTGGTGGTAAGGGGAAAAACGATGTGTGTGAATGATTTCACTCACTGCTCACCTGTGGATTTGATTTGGCAAGGTTCTCAATCTTGATCCAAGCCTCTTCCCGTTCTTTTGACTTGGCCTTCTCTCTGTTGAACAAAGCACCGAGCCCACAGTCACCGTTTTATGCCATGCCAAGGAGTTCACTGATGAATGTAAAACCTAGCGCTAACGCAAATCGAATTGCTGTGTTGTGACTGATTTCAATCAAGCGTTATCACTATAATGTTTACAAATATGTATTGGGTGCGAGCGTAGTCTATGGTGCGTACTTATTTTTCTCAGCCCTGAACTGCTGTGTGCAGTCGTCAAAGAGCTTCTGATTCATCTCCATGAAGAGCTTCAGAGCATTGTAGATGAGGCCGTGGATGGTCCTGTGAACACACACACACACACACACACACACACACACACACACACACATGAAATTCCAACAAACATAAGCATTACTGCAAAGGCCAGTGTTGTCCTCCAGCATAAACGTGAGTGTCAAGCCTTAAAATTAGTTTCAAGGAATGATTGGTTATGATAAAAGGCCTCTAAGAAATTCTGATATAAATGATAAATTACGATAAATGGCTAGGGAACTATTTTATTGATTATGCATTATGTGACAATGCTCAAATGTCTATACACACTTGACAGGTGAGACTATGCGAGTTATGATATATTTTGTAACAAGGCATTGTGTCTGACTGGTTGAAGTCAGTCCTGCGAGATGCATCAGAACAAACCACAGTGTGAAATGTACTGAATGTAAGGACATTTTTACAGCGTGTCTAGACAGGCTACAGTTGAGTATCTTACTTATTCCAGTGGGTCTTGGAGTTGCGGTACAGGGCAGGGAACATGATTGGCAGAATCTTTGCTGCGTTGTCGCTGATTAGACTCATGATGTACTCGTTATTCCAGTAGTACAGAGCTCTCTCTGCCACCTACAGAGCACGCACACACACACACACACACACACACACACCTCAGGCCAATGCTTGTAGCTACTACAGGCTATTGACCAGCCAAATCTATTTACATTTAAAAAATGTGACAAACTGCAAAGCTGCAGCTCAGGATAAGAAACCTGTGTAACTGAATAACTTTTGAAGTATGAATGTGTCCTGTGACATGACGATCAGTCATTCGGTCAGTCAGTTACCTGGAAGTGCGGGCTGGACACACACTTGGCCAGCTGTCTGAAGAGTGGCTCCTGCACCTTGACGAACTCAGATGGCTCGATGACGTCCAGGATCTCCTCCAGCTCGTTGAGGAACATCACCTCCTTAGGACTGTGGGTCTTTGGCCAGTACTTCAGTAGAGCCATCACCACCTGTTGAGACGGCAAAATAAGAAGATGATGGTGTTGAACAACTAATCAGTTATGATAATAAGGAGTCGGCTTATGGGGTAAATAGAAGTAAACTATCAGCTGTACTGAACAACAAATCAATTTAGCATCTTCTAATCTAGCAGAAAAAACAAATAAGGTCCCCACACAAACGAAAAAGTTGTTTCAATCAAAGTGATTGTCAAATCCAGAATTTCAGTCAGAGTTAAGAATTACTGAATATGCAACAAAATGAAAACTATTCTACCATATTTTATCTGACATACCGGCTCAGTTAGAGTGCTGTCCTTCTCCAAAAACTGCACCACACAATAGGCCAGCTGCAAAACGCGTACACACACACAAACAAGTTTGGAAACCTTCAAAGGAACATGCATTTGATTTCACATACAAGCAAACTCAAGGTAACACAAGGTGAGATAAGGCAGCTGACACATCATTTGATCCAGGCCAAAGAGATGCAGGGTGCCTGAAGGACGGACTGGCTGGGACCTGTAACACCATATTTACTGACATAGCCTTCTGAATGACAGGCGTCCAATAACAGCCTTTCTTGACCTGTTGCACAAAATGGAGAGTGCGCTCAAAGCAGTAAAAATATTTCAATAGGGTTTCAAATAATTTAACTAGTTGATGTGTGCTAGATTTAGCTTTCCATACACTTGCGCAGCCTAAAATATGGACAAATGGATACACTACATGCTTCATTACGTATTCAACAAAACACACACACACACACACACACACACACACGCACACACACACACACACGTTACCTGTGGATGGTAGACACTGAGTGACTTGACTTTGTGCAGAGGCAATAGAACCTTCAACAGGAAAATCTTGTGCTCCTCTTTTAGTGGTAAGGCAAATCCGTTGATTATACTGTAAGATAAACAAAAATAACGATGAGGATATCATTTAAAACACCTGAAGAATTGTTTAGCATAATGAAATAGCTCAGAAGGAAAACAACTGGCAATTAGGAAGCTATCACAACAAAAAACCGAAGTCAAATGCTATTTCATGGTTTATTCCTTTGTGTAATCATGATGGTAACATAAGTAGAAATGAAAGCAGGATTAAACAGAACCAAAACTGAATAGTTGCACAAAGCCCATAGGGACATTAAAGCTTTGTTCTTCAAAAAGTAATACATGACAGAGTATTAAACCTTATGCCTTTAGTTGAGGGCCATACCTTCCAAGTATTTCCAGTAGTTCAGCTATACCATTATGGTGCTCTGTCTCATAGATAAACCTATACAAACAGACAGGGACTTTTGTCAGCGGCAATACACGGACTCCTTATTATTCCTTATTTTTCACAAAACAAATGACTCAGAAATTATCCATCTATCTTAAGTAATTCAATGGAAGTTGGGTCATGCAGCATATATGTTTTATAAAAAATGAGCAGAGCAGCAGGAGGAACGGCACTCACCTATAGAAAATGTTATTGATCTGTTTTCTAATGTACGCCCTCAACCCAAGGAACTTTCCATAGATCCTGTGGAGGGTAGTTTTGAGGAAGTCTCGCTCTCTGGGATCCTCGCTGTCAAATAGGTCTAGGAGCTACAACGCAACAGAAGTTATTCATCAAAGTAGATGTTATCATAATGTGAAAAAAATGTGTTTGGCTAATTGGCAAGAAACAAGAAACATGGGAATGGCAACATGCTTTGATGAAGGCTTTTTTGCCGACACGCGTTGGCATGATGTTAGCCATCAATAAAAATGTGACATAATTTAATTCAAGTCATTTATTCAAATACGTTTTTTGGAGTGCCGCCATGACATTTCCATGTTTTTTCATTGCGTTGCTTGAAGTTGGTTTGTAGTTGATATACGAGAGGGGCGCACATTTTTCAGCTAATTGGCAAGAGTTTGTTCAAATATTGTGTTCTTACCTGCATTACAAATTTCTGGTCAATGTATTTCTTCGCTATGTTAGGCTGAAAGTCAGGGGATTCTAAAAATCTAAGGAAAAATTCATAGACGAGCTGGAACAGAAACAAACAAGAAAAGAACAAAGACATGAATACTGGGAAGGAGCCACATTTAAGAGTTCATGCAAATTGTGAGTAAGGATGCTTGATGTACAGTTGCTGCTCATTGGTGATTCAAATGGAGTCAGTCCAAAAATGCTACACAATTTTAAATCAGGTATACACATACTGTTTTGTATACATCTATTTTAAATTCTTTCTTCCATTCTGGGTGTGCAGGTGTCTATCCATATGATAATTATTGGTTGTTCATTATTTTTCTAATCACATATAATTATATGGACAGAATTATATACAATGCTATAAAAGTCTAATTCTACAATCCAACCATGCTTTGGAACTTTTCTACTGCTTGGCTGGGGCCGACAGGTTTTAAACCTCTTGCTGTTTGTACAACAGTGTAATATAGATTGCCGATCAATTTAGGGGATGATTGGAGTTTAAAATAACCAACCTGGAGGTGTGGCCACGCGGCCTCGAGTGTGGGCTCATCCTCTTCCGGATCAAACTCCGCTCCAGTAGGGTTGGATGATGGAGGCAATGTTCTGAACATATTCACTGCAAACTGGAAGAAGAGATGAAAATATGATTTAGAACAATGTGAGCATTTTCTTGACAAACAGGAGAGATGGCATATTTTGTTTGTACCATTAAAACATATATATATATATATATATATATATATATATTAAAGGTTAATGTTTATTCCACTGGACAGTGTGCTATCTCATCCCACGTTTGTGTTCATGTTGACTTCCATTTTTTGTCTGGTTTTCACCAGAGTATGGCTTGATCAAGATATAACTAAAATCTAGAGTGACTAGTACCATAGTCCTTTACTACACAATAGACCCCACTTGAGCAATCTTTACACAGCTGATCCAGCTAAAAATGCTGTAGCAGAGCCGAAATAGAATTAATCATGATCAATTTCCACAAGCGTTCTTTATCCTCTTTTACCAAGTATGATCATCTTTACACTGTGGGAGGGGGATCCGCAGGAACCAATGGATCTCCTGCAGCAATACACTTTGTCTCGTGGATGATTGTTGTGTGATATCGTTTTAAAACGAGGCCATTTATACATCCGGTAGATTCAAGATGCTTCCTTTAATATTTCTGGTTTTGCTAGCGAAACTGCTTGAATCTAAACCAAGTCTCCATTAACATAGCTTAGATTTTTTTGCAGTTCTCCTTCACCTCAAGTAAACAGCAATTGATTGTTTGCCACAGTTTCCCGCTGATAGCCCAACTTCCACACGCACCTTACGCACAGGTGATGCCGCAAGGTGGTTACCATGGTTACCATGGCATTTGCACAGGTATAACTCCGGCTTTACTTTACACAGAACAAAAACCGGGTCAGGTCTGGCTTTTCTCCTGCTTTTCTCCTAGGTGGTGAGGTGGGTCAGAGCCGGGTTATTTTAACCCCCCTTTTCCCTGACTTGACATCTTTATACAGAAATCGGGTCAGATCCACCAGTAACCTGGTATAAATGCTCTGTGTAAAGACGGCTTCAGTTCCATAAGGAAATAATAATAATAATAATAACTTGAATTTATATAGCACCTTTCAAGAGACCCAAGGACGCTTTACATTGGAGGGTGGGCACGAAAGAAAAATAATCAGCAGTAAAGCAAGGACTAAAATAATAACTAAGAGCAATAAATGGCAGGGTTGACTAAGGTCATAGGCCTTAGTGAACAGGTGGTGTTTGAGGAGTCTTTTAAAGATGTCCAGAGATGCAGCATTGCGGATTTCTGCAGGGAGAGAGTTCCAGAGGGTGGGGGCTAGGGGTGGGACGATACGAGTAACTCACGATACGATACTGTGACGATATTTGGCCCTCGATAATGATAATATCACGATACACGATATCTGCGATAATCGATATATTGCAAGACATTTCATCTACGATACATCACGATATCTGTGTAACTGAAGAAGAAAAAATACCCATAAAAAGGCAAAAAGCAGGAATTATGTATTTATTCACAGAATTGACATGAAAGCTTATCAGATTCTTTAGTGTGCATCACAAACTGGCCAATCGTACATTAAACAATGTACAACAAATTGCATAGTGCCTCTTTAACTCACACTGACCACAACTTGTCCACGACTCCATGTGTTAAGTTAAATGTTTAAAGGAAGTGGAAGGATACAAAATAAAACCTCACTAAAATATCTTG
>OMLI01074760.1:0-12426 GCA_900302605.1 Rondeletia loricata | reverse complement strand
GTTGTTGGTGTTGACCTGGTAGGTGTAGGCACTGCCGCTGCTGCCAGCCGCCACCGTGGTGGAGGGGGAGAAGGGGGAGGAGGGGAGGGCAGAGGAGGACCAAGAGAAGGATGGACGGGCAGAGTCCAGCGTGGCAGAATCATATTGGCCTGATCTCACACTGGTATCATACTGTCCTGATTTCAGACTGGTATCATATACTCCTGATCTCACACCGGTATCATATTGTCCTGATCTCACACCGGTATCATATTGGCCTGATTTTACACCGGTATCATATTGTCCTGATTTCAGACTGGTATCATACTGTCCTGATTTCAGACTGGTATCATATACTCCTGATCTCACACCAGTATCATATTTGCCTGATTTCACATCGGTATCATATTGGCCTGATTTCAGACTGATATCATATTGGCCTGATTTCACATCGGTATCATATTGGCCTGATTTCAGACCGATATCATATTGGCCTGATTTCACACTTGTATCATACAGGCCAGATGTCACACTGGTATCAAATGGGGTTGAAACTGCAGGGAAGAAAAGACATAAAGACAATAATTAAGAAGGTGTAAAAGCGTTTTTCAAAACACATATCATTGGAGGGAGAGAGCGTGAGAAAGCATATGTGTGTGTGCGTGCATGTGTGAGTATGGTATGTGTTTGTGTGTGTGTGTGTGTGTGCGTGTGCGTGTGCGTGTGCGTGTGTGTGTGCGTATTAATGTTGGCCTGTAAGTACCTGACTGAGAGGAATCCTGGGAGATGATCTTGGTTTCCACGCTAGCCTTTCTGGGGACAGGCAGGGTGATGGAGGTGGTGGAGGAGCGAGTGGGGCTGACGCTGCTGGAGCGTCCCGCCTTCAGCAGCCTCTTCACATCATCCAGCTCCGTCCCTGCAACGCACACTCACCCTGTTATCCCAGCACAGACAACTCACCGCAGGTTGATAAACAATATAATAAACAATACATACCAGATACATGCCCTGCAATATCTCTGAGAACTTCATTTCAGAGTATGATTTTAGTCTAAAAGTACAGAAGATGCACCATAGATCCCCCTTACATTGAAATAAGGTTAAGGTGGGATTTGATCCATCATATTCACTCCAAGCTGGAACGGTACACTCTAAAAAAGGACGTGTCATTTTGAACAGCACACATTTGTGTTACTTTTCAACACATGTTAATGACAATACATTTTACCACATGTGATATTATTAGCATATCTTGTGTTGAAAAGTAACACAAATGTGTGTTGTCCCAAAGAAGAAACACATGTGTTCAGAATGACACATCCTTTGTAAGCGTGTAATTGTTTGTTAAAAATATGGATACAAATAATGGCAGTTGTCCACTCTGATCAGCAGGGGGCGATAGCAGAGATATCAGCAATCTGACACTCCAGTGCTTGATTCAAAAAGGAGGGGTTACAAACAGTGAATCATGTTCCTCTCTCTGTGTTATATTCTTGCCATTGCAGATTTGCTGCCCTGCCCAATTCCCTCCCACTGAGCTTTATTGTGTTATCCTAACCCGTTTATTTTAATTCATGTATATCTTCAGCCTGAAGAACTGTATATGTGTTATTAATTGAAATTTGTCTAATAAATTCAATAAATCAATCAACCTTCTCACTACTGAGTCTGAATTGATACATCAAAGTAGCTTCCAGACAAAGAATGGAAAATCAGGGATCAGGGAAAGTAATATGAATTTTCTTAAAATGTGCCATGTTTAAGCTTTGCTGTTGATCATGTGATACTGATGTCACCAGTCCCAAGGTACTGTATAGTTTGGGTGGACTACAGGGTTGGGATGAGATTGCATGGGAGAGAAACATGCTGCTCTTGATTGATCCGACTGAGCGGGCCTTTTAAAAATCTTTCAATATCCAATTGGGTCTTTCAGTGAAAATGCTCAAATAAAGATCATTTGTTGCTTTATGAGGCATCGCATAACCGATATCTAATGGATTCATGTGTCTGAAGTTGTCTTACAGCTGCAGGCAGTTGGAGAGGCACTTTGCAATCTGGCTCTGATCTCGCTCTCTGGAAGAAAATCACAACACACAATGGACATCCAGGTTCAATACAACTCAAGCCATCCCCAAAGACAATTCACTGTCAGATAGAGCAGAAATAATGAAGGGAGGAGAGAAAAACGAGCAACCATTATGGCATACCTCTGCTTTGGCTTCTCCCTCTGGTGGTACTGGAGCCTGAAACAAACACACACACACACAGGCACACACACACACACACACACAGGGACACACATACACACAAATGCATGCAAACACCGACAAATAGGATCAAGTTGGCATAATATTGTACAATTAGAAAGTACATAATCGCATGCTGTTCATTCTTACTTACAATAGTTTCCATAATCTTTGCGTGCAAATTCTGGAGAGGAATTGCCACTGGAACTTCCTAGAAGAAAACACAATAGGTTAGGAGAGGTGAAAACTGCACCCCCGCGTCCAACAGTTCCCTTGGCTTTTCAGACTGCTGTTTCTGGCACAGACGTACCCTGATGCCAGCTATGCTGTGCTTGTTTTATTAAGCTTGACAGGATCCAAACTCACCGTCATAACCTCCTGAGCGGCTGGATATGTTCTTCCTGTCCCGGAAAACTGGCGACAGGCCTCCTGACGAGGCAGAGTTCTGTGTTCTCCTGGCACTCCCTGATGAGCTGGACCTCACCTTTGACACCGAGCTCACGAGATAACTCCCGCTGCCTCCGCCTCCACTTCCGTACCCTTCTCCGTCTCCGTAGCTCCCCGCTCCATCGCCTCCTCCTGAGGAGTCTCCTCCTAGGTAAACCCCCGAGGAGGAGCCGAAGCTACTGACGTTCACACCTACAGAGGCTGGAGGAATGATACGCACATGTTGGTACTGCGTTCCTGTTACACTGAACCCTATATCATCCAACACCACGAATGTACTTGAAGCAGTTTGCTTGAATCAAATGGGTTTTTTTAATGTCAAGGGGTCAAATGACCCAGCAGAATCCTAAACATAAAAGTCTGTGATCTTGGAATTATAAGGATCCATCCGACATTTTCTTAAAAAAATAAGGTATTCATAAGGCGGAGCTCTAACAACAGTTCTTAAAAAGTGGATGAAGTTAGAATTTTGAAAAATTCATTTAAGCAGACACAAAATGGTAATTTAAAAGGTTGTATTTTTATTGTATGGGATGTGAAAACTATAACGTTCAGGATCTGAAAGTGACTCTGAAGACAGATCCAGATCCTTACAATTCAAAGATCATGAGTTTAAACAGTTCCTCTCACATGAAGTGAAATAACTTCCACTGCTGTTCTGGGTTAAGACATTTTTCTCCAAGCCCAGCCCTCCAGCACTGCTAGACATACTCCTGTGATTTGATCCGCTTGTTCCCTCTAGCAACGAAAAGACACACAGCAAAACAAGGAGACATTGTTACTCATGCTCATGGGGTACTTCCTTCAGAATTGCTCACTATACTTATTTTGGCATAGTTATGTATCCTGCCAATAATTAAAGCATGCATACGAGACTGGGAGAAGGAGACACTCACTTGGTGGTAGAGATGTCAGTCTAGTTGTTGAAGTTATAGTTTCTGTCACAACTGATAGAATCCAAAAACAAAGGAAATTACTAGTTTTCCAGGGTTAATAAGTGTCGATATTTTCTGTGACAATTATTTGAGTTGACAAGCGTTGGTTAAAGAATTGTTTGTTCATTCATAGAGCTGCTATGGCTCTGGGGTGAGTGTTCAAAACTATCAAAAGTGATTAAATTGACTCTGTTGGGTGTGGACTTATTTAAACACTGACTGGCATAGTGTTGATTTTTGCACTTTCAGAGTTAAATTGACAGCGATGATGTTGCTGATACTGTACAAGACATTATGTCTGCTCTGTTCAGTCAGTTTAGTTAGTCTAGCTCAAGTTCAAGTTCAGGCTTATTTGCACAATGTAATGAAACAGGAAAATAAAAAATGAAAAAAACCCTAGGGACTTATACTGGAATCTCACCTAAATAAACAAAACTGTTTAATCAGTTTAGTCAGTCATTTTTGGGGGTGACACATTATATACACTGGCACAGCGTTGATATTTGCACTCTCAGAGTTAAATTAACGCTGACGATTTTGCTGTGAACTAATCTATTGGAAAAGTAGCAGTATTTACAATTCAAGAGTTCTCTTTTCTTAAAGTATACATAGTGATGTGACAGCAAAAATGGACTGTTTTTACCACTAAACAGCATATTACTCAGTCATTTTCTCACTTAAATCATAAATTGGCAACCAAAACCTCTGCCAATGTGTTTAGTCTAATAATGCATGTAAGCGACAGTATGACACCTTGTACATTATTGACATAGTATGGGAAATTTATAAAATGTCATCAATTATGGTGAATTAGGCGAGGCTTGTTAGTTAGCAGGTAATTTACGTTAATAACACTATGCATCCACTAGGAGGACTCTTGCACTAAATCTACACTTCTGTTATTTGATTCAATTATAGACAGTATGGAAGTTTCATCGTGCCCTCCTCTTCCTCCTCCCCTTCAGAAGTGACGTATAACAAGGGAGGACAGAGGAGGGCAGAGTGGCTGATTATATGTTAGCGTCGGTCCAGTGTCAAATATATAATCAGGTGTTCCTGACCTCTCCATCCATCCCTGCGTCGAAGTAGTTCGGCCAAGTTGAGTTGTCCTGTCACGAATGATTATGACTATCAGAGTCACTACTGGAGGAAGACTAACACTGTGGCAGTAGGCGTGCTGGAACTACTAATTAGGCCTTAATGGGAACGGAGTGCCAGACTAGTGAAGGCATGCCTTGTGGTTAGTGACAGTAAGCCCCAAAAAAGAGAGACAAAAGCAACGCCCAAGAAAAGACTGCCTTTTTGAAAAATAACACAAACACTATGCATTGGGTTTTTACAGCCTCACGCATATTTCTTTGGGACTTGACTGCAATGACAACTAGACTGCACTCAGGCGAGGTGCCAACTTGCGCCTTATAGCCGAACATGTGTTTTTGACACCCATGACCTTGACCTTTGACCTTTCGACCTCAAAATCTAATCAGCTCCAGGGTACCTTGGGCTGAATATATGTACCAAGTATGAACATCATAGGGTTATTTGTTTTCGAGTTATGGTGTGAACATACATAACCACATACCCACATACCCACCCACATAGATGCAGATGGCAGAACACCCTACTTGCGCGCCTCGCTGGCTCAGATAATAAACCAAAGCCACATAATGCAACCAGAAACCTCATTAACAAGTCTTTGAACACAAATAACCCTGTGTTGTTACACCAACCAATCTAACATGGCGATAAGCATTCAAATCAAGAATCACACGTGTTTTTAAATTTCCTCTGCAGCCAATGTACTTGCATTTGTACAGCCAATCCATATCACTTGTGTGAATGTTAAACAGTATTTTCTTGAACAGAATACTCAAATTTATGGTCTTCACATACTGAGATTTGCAAAGGTCATCTAAAAACGTAACACAGGCTTATATGGTTCTTTGTCTGAGGGATTCAGTTGATATTATGTATCTAACGGTTTCTATAAGCTATAGAAATGAATTCAAAAATCTCACCCTTTTCTCCTGATATGTCTCCTGAGTAGTTTCTCTGTCTTGTTAAATCGTCCATTCCATGTTATCTGGTGAGATGATAAAATGTTGGCCATGGTCATTCATATTGTGCCAGATGTCGTTAATAATCTTGTTGTTTCTTCTTGCTGTGTTTAAAT
This sequence comes from Rondeletia loricata, assembly GCA_900302605.1. NCBI lineage: Eukaryota > Metazoa > Chordata > Actinopteri > Beryciformes > Rondeletiidae > Rondeletia > Rondeletia loricata. Next base: position 6,646 of record OMLI01074760.1, on the reverse strand, counting down.
GTCATTCTGCTAGATATTTCAAGGTAAAAGGCGATAGGGCGATGCCAGCAATAACCCAGGATTTGGGTTAAAGATCAGACTGATTATGTCTGAGCATTAATTAACATATCGCAACGACATCCCAGAGAAGATCAAACAATCTGATGAAGTAAAATCACCATCTAATACTTTTAATGAAAGCTTGAATAAACGATGCAGTAAGTGTACTAGTGCTGCTGTTGGTGTTAATTCTGCAAGGGAAACATTTGTTCAAGTGCTGCCAGTTTATTAGATTCCCAGGTACAGTTCTTTTTCACCTTCTCATGACCTTAACAAAGGCAGCAAAACTACATTAGGCCTAAGATAGCTCAGGTAAAACACTTACATTCAGCTCTCACGGCCTGTATTTTAAAAAATAAATAACTTTCCAGACACATTGAAAGCTGATTTGAATAGCAGACACCACAAGAAAGCTAGGCTCAAGAGGCTATAAAGCATCATCATGAGAGAGCGAGACTACCTATAGATTTCAATAGACTTGGGACTCACTTTGTGTCGTTGAAGGCCACTAACAAAGGAACAAAAGAGGCCAGTGGATCACTATACAGCTCTGAAAGCACCAGACCATCTTCTCACCACACCCTTCCAGCTAAAGACATTTAAATCAACAGCATGTGCCTAGTGGCGACTTGACTTGACTACAACATTTTGGAGAAAAAAAAGCAGAAACATTTCCAAAGCCAGATGTGGGGTTTTGTCGTTTTTTCTCTTCATACTGTGCTGCTTCAGAATTTGCAGCCTACCTATGTTGAGAGCAATAATCTTTGATAAGAGCTTGGATGATTATCTCTTACAGGAACTGAGAAAATTAAGATACCGAGTGAAAGTAAATCGAATCAACATTTATCACTAATCTAAGTCCAAATTTGCACAACGTATCGATGTTAATGCCCACACTGTGGCATGTGTGCTCACCAAAACAAACTAATGAGTCTATAACGGGCTATAAACACCAAAACTTCAAATGAAAAAGAGCCACGGTATCCTATAACACATTTTAGAAGGAGGATACTATACAGATATCACAACAAAACTGCCTGTGAGTTCATTATATAATTTTTATCCTATGGTAGGCCTATCACTATAATAATTCCTATACCACAGGAGAGAACATGATATAAACTTACCATTTAGTTCCACAGGCGCACTGTAAGTCCCTACACGAATATTATAGGAACAGGCTGTTATACCTACTGCCAGTTCCACCAAAGCGGTCAAATCTACAGCTCAGAAAACGTTTGAGCCCAGAGAAAGTGCAGATAAAGCCTGATGGTATCTGACAGCCCACCACCAAACTCCAACAGCGCAGGTATTAGTGCAGGTCAGTGAAAGGTGCAATAAAGGCCAGGTGGGAAGCAATACGGACGCATATATATCCAGCATTAAAAAAGCAACAACTTTTTTTGGTCTCCTTAGTCGCACAGTAGCGCCACATATGCACAGGTTACTCCAATGTTGCAATCAACGTGAAAAAGCCATACCTTCAGCCAAGTCGATGTAACAAAGCAATCAAATCCTGATTCCCCAAGATGGACCAACTGCTCCCGTCCACAAGGGGATAATGTTTATATGAAGTTGACGCTCGGACCGGTAAGTGGGAAGTTCTTAGAAGCGCTCTTTCTTTTTCTGCCTTTTCGCTCAACTTTCCCAGGCAAGTCAAAACAGAGATTTTGGGCTTTGGTCCCAACCGCGCCTATCAGCTCTGCAGCTTGGCAGGCAGGTGTAGCAGACGGCACGGAAAGCGGACTAAAAAAACAATACCTCAGGGAACCAATTAACTTGTCAATCCCTGTTCTCCACGGAGAGACGGATAGTCGGCTGAGCAACTCTGCAAACAAAGTTATGAGCTCCTCCGCTAGATTCTTTGGAAACGGACAAAGTTTTGGGGAAAGAGTGTATTTGGGGGTGTTTTCTTTGTTGACATTGTGGGAGAGACAGCGCCAAGTTCTCACACAGCCCACTCACCCGCCCGGCCACACACACACACACACACAACGCGCGCGCGCACACACCTACGCACGCGCGTATTTCATAATCTGCTGATCTATTGTGTGCATCAGCAGATTCATTCAATTCCAGCAGGATTAGTACATCTGGTGCACACATTGGAAGAAGATGGGAAAACGTAGGTGGTTTCAGCTGTTCTATCATAATGTAACCAAACAGTACTTACCACATGTATTTTTATTAAGGCAGCAGCAGCATGCAACTCAGACTTCAGCACCTTATACTGGAGGTCATCTTTATTGTATGAAACTGACTAGCAGGCCTAACCTTTGCATAGAAGGCTGTTTAACAGTATGTGTGCACTCATCAGTTTCTGTCTTCTCTGTTTCAGTGGGATATACCACAAAACATGTTCTGAATTAAGATGGTTTTGATTTGACCCTGCTGCTAATCTGTTGAAAAAACAATATCAGATTGCATGTTGCTCCACTAAAGCGCAGTTTGTTTATGTTAAGCGTACTCCCATATGGTCTATAGCATCAGCAGGGTATGAGAAATTTGTTTAACTGTGATCATAATCAAAACTTACTAGCCATTCATTTGCATTATATGCTATTTGAGTCCAATTAGATGCTTTCCTCCACTGGGAGCCACAAGCGCCAGTAGGAATCCTCACCCACCACACCCTGCACAGACATTCACCCACCCTGCATGACTCACACCGAGCATGACTCCAATCTGCCCAAATGATGGAAAACAAATGGCCCAGAACAGGACAGTGTGTGGAGGAGGAGCTGCTCCAATCACATCTATGTGCAAGCTTGAATAATGCCATATGATATCTAAGGGGAAGGGATTGGTTAGAAACATATTAACTGATTTTACAGCAGCCTATGGGAGAAAATATGTTTATGTTAGTGTTCAAGCTTTCCAGATAAGGTCTTATTCTTGAATTGCCATAATTAAATTGCCAAAATTCGAATACTGTGATGTTGGGGTGTTTGACACTCACAACATGATTAGTTTGATCTTATTTGTGTTTTGTCCGAAATGACACATGGTACTAGTTCAAAACACATAGCCAAACACTAAGACAGATGTACATATCAAAGTATTGAATCACTGTAGGTTTGTCAAGTTAATATGCCATTAACTTGAGTCTTGACATCATGGGTGTTGTCAGGATACCACCAGTCTTCCTCAGGTAAACCAGAAAACATCATTCCTGATACATTACTTAGCTGATGGAATAGATGTGTAATATTGTTTTCCACATCAAAGCCACAGGTAGGCTACACCACCATGGCTTATGTAAGAGTTTCTGCACCTATGTATTATAATCACATTGTCTAGTGAAATCAGCGTCTTTTCTTCCAATACTCCTCTAGGTATAAATGCAGTCCAGTCAAAATTTTGATTTTGCCAATTTGTTTAGGTGATCAGGAACTAACAATAGAATATAGTATATTCATAAAACAAAAACTCCACAGACCCTGGCTGGACTTTGCACAGACATTTTGTGAATTTTTTAGAGAGAGAGAGACATGGTACCTCTTTTTCATGGATATCATGCTCTATTTTAAGAGAATTAGATGGTAAACCAAAATCTCTCCACAGAAAATACACGATCCTGGGAGGGCACTGTGTGGGGTCCGGCTAAAGGAAAGCAGCTTCAGCCCTCTCTGGATCCTATCCATCCATTTGTTTTGAAACAGAGTAAGTCCTATGATATTTGCAAAGGGGATTCTATCAAATGGAAATGGGAATATCCCACTAATCCCTAACACAAAACAGCCCTTCAGCGTAGCAAACGTGCAGTGAAACCGCAGTATTCAAACCAAATTATACCACCGCAATGCACTACATGTGTTTAGCTACCTCAGCTACTGGAGCCCAACCGTACACCACTGGAGGTCAGCACAGTCTGGGACGCTGAGGGAACAAATGGTCTGCGTCTTACCGCTGTCCCATGTACATGAAGAGATAAATCAATAGCCCACGCAGATATGGCGCACCAGGCCTTGTTCGTGAATGCCAGGTCTTACACACCTGTCTTTCATGGAATAGTTGGCACCCTCACCCAATATGTCTCACATAGCCTCTAGATCCTAGTGTCCCACTGCTACAATTACTTCATGTATTGCAGATGAGCAGTGCTCTACATTTTATGTCAGCTATTCAAAATTCAAAGAAGAGAAAAAAAACAAAAAGGTCTCCTGAATCACACAGACAGTAGTAATTATCCTCAACCTTCAGCCCTGTGAGATGCATCCATATATAATGCTAAAATCCCCATTCCCTGGGGTGTGTAATATCAGACAGCCAAGTGCTGATGTTCAAGTCCAGGCAGGATAACATTTCATCTCACACCTTTCTCCTCAAGGCTATAGAAAGACACAACTATATGTACTGGCATATCATCTCAAAACAATCTTTAATGGAGTATGTCTAAAGCAGTCTGCAGGATTTGGGGATAAGTCCTTTAATAGGGGTGAATCAACTTTGCTGAGACCCTCGTGAAAAGTCATATACGTTTTAGGTATAAGGAACAAACACGAAAATGTGGAGTTTTAAAATGCTCCTTTGTCCTATGAACTATTTAGCCAGCAGCAACTACAGTTCCCATGGTCCTCTTCGGCAGGAGGATCGTGCTCTTTTGGACCAATCGCTGCTCTTGGAGGTTTTCTTGAGCCGAAACGACGGAAGGGTAGAGAAATCTATTTGCGTTTACTGCTCAGTGTTGTGTGCGTCATTTATATGGGACTCACTAGCAAACACTACCTGTAATCAATACGTTTGGTTGTTCATGTTAGTTTTAGGTTGTCTGAATCAGAGGAGTTGACGTATTCTTGTGCTAAGACAAGCTAGCTAACACTAGCTAGCCCTACCGTCTAGCTAGCAAAACATACATGGGCCACTCAAGTAAGTGTCACCAATGGAGATCACTCCTAAAGCAGCTAAATTAAAATCTGTGTATTCCACACCTTGTAACTCAGTGGAGTCAAGCCCCTATGAGTCTAAAGAGGAAAAGGTAAGTTTAAGTTGTGCATTTTGCTTGCTAAGTTAGTTAACTCAAGACTGTCAAGTACATCTAGTTATCTATAATTATGTGCTGCTTGTAAACATCATGTGAGTGTATACATCATGTAATATTTTCGCCTGGCTAGACACTTAAGTTTGTGCACCTTGTCATTCATTGCTTGGCATCTCCACAGTGTAATCAAAAGCTGAGTGCCTCACTGAGGGAGAGGCTGAAGAGATCAAGGCGCTCCTTCACCTCGCCCTTCTCTGTGGCCAAACGCCTTTGTGTTGATGAGGAAGATGGCCAACAAGTTCCAGCAGATTCCAAGGAGACCGTTAATAACCCTCCACAAGACATGCAGAATGTCAACATACACAGAAATGAAGTCAGATCAGTGAGTGAAAGGGTCCTTGGACCCATTCCTGAACCAACACAACCTCCTTCAATAGACTTGTTACGAGACCAACTCACACGGGAGGTTAGAGAGAAGATGGAGACTCTACGCAGACTAAAGATGGTTAAAATGTACAGAAGCAAGGTATCAGCTACTCTTAAATACTCTGGGTTGCCCATAACAAGAACATGTTTTTTTGGTTTTGTTAATTAGACTAGAAGTGATAATGTTTCTACTCCATGTCTCTCTACTGTCTCTCTCCCTAGAATGATTTGACACAGCTCCAAATCTTGGTTGACAAGTGGCGGAGTTGTGTTCAGGATGCATTGTATGAGCTGCAGACAGATCTCCCCATAGACGGACGAAAGGCCAGCCTGTCTCAGCTTATTGATCTCTTTGGTCTGGATGACACCATACTGCACTTTGATCGCACAGAAGAGGACTTCACTACCTAAATATGCTTTGATATCAAACACACACACACACATAATTTGTATTATCAGTAACACAAAAATACTACAATGGAAGAGAGTGACACCATCACATTTAACATGGTTACATATTGTTTTATTTGTTGCTGCTACACCATCGTTATTCCCAACTTAAGTTGTAAATTTCATGTTGAAAGTCAGTTTCCTTTTTATTTTAATTGTAAAATGTAAATAAAACCCAGTTTTTCTTGAAGAGAAGGCTTTGTTTAGTTGTGTTTCAGCTAGCTCTGGTCCAGGGCGTTAGTGAGGTTTTTCCGTAATATGCATTTCTTGTCTCACTAGCGCCCTGTCACTGACCATTCACTTCCCTAGTAACGTGAATCACTAGGTCTGCTCTTCAGTCTCTATAAGCAATATACTTTAGTTACTCACCAAAGTAAAGACGGCTTTAGAACGATGAAAGAATATTCTCCGCGGTGGCAATACTCTCCGCCCCCCACCCATTGTCTAAAAAGCTTTTTTTTGCACATAAATAGCAAATATCCACAGCAGCGAGTGGCCAGCCATTTTCTTCTCTTTGACATTGTCACGGCGAAGCGCTGTATTTAGTCACTACTGCCACCTACATTGAACAGGCTCGAAGCACAGTTAGCTTTAATGCGTTCCTCCAATGTAGGTGGCAGTAGTGAGTAAATACAGCGCTTCGCCGTGACAATGTCGAAGAGAAGAAACTGGCCGGCCGCTCGCTGCTGTGGATATTTGCTATTTATGTGCAAAAGAAAAGCTTTTTAGACAATGGGTGGGGGGCGGAGA
>OMLI01074751.1:0-10880 GCA_900302605.1 Rondeletia loricata | reverse complement strand
TGTTTGATATGAACAATATACGTTTACCCCTCATGCCTAAAGTCCCTTGTGGGAATAATCTAATTCAGATCAATTCTATCCTTAGGTCTGGGATATCGCAGCAGTCCCTGTGCGCAATACTGCCTGCCGTCTTGGAAGGCATTATCTTTTGTTCGTTGTGGCGCTGCCGAGGCCACCAAACAATATGTCCTTTCTCGCCTCCACCTCGCCTATAAGCACCTCGATTTCAGTCTCTGACAAATTGCGTTTCTTGCTTTTCTTTTGCTTGTCGCCATGATTCACCCTCCACATAGCATTGATCAGCATGGCTCATTTATATTCGTGTGGTGCTTTGCATTGACCATATATGGTTGAATTTGGGCGTGTAGAGGGCGGGATATGAGAATGATCCACGTGCGCACTTTTCTGGGTGTACTGTCACTTATCAAGGTAAGATTTCCTACAGGTGTGCGTACGCACGGTTTGATAGGTCTGATAAATTTTTGTCGCACGCCATTTTCAGCTTTTGTGCGTACGTACACTTTTAGTAAGAATCCTACGCACTGTTTGATAAGTGAGGCCCCTGGACCTTTGTCGCATGTCATCCCTCTCTCTCTCTCCCAGTCTTTCCTGTCTCTCTAAACTTTGAACAATAAAGTCCTGCACACTGTCATCTCACTTGCAATTTTTAAAGGTTCCAACGTTTCGGTCCTCAGACCTTCATCAGGTAGAAGTGGAGCAGGTCAAATTGTTCTCTATATAGATTCATGATGACTGAATCACACCGGGTTTAGAAAATAGCTAAGCAAAAGATCAACCTGGTGGAAATATGAGAGAAAAAATAATGCTAGTGGGGTACAGACTCGTCAACCACTTCTAGGTGTCTACACATCAAATTTTGTAGGTGAGGATTGTAATCATGATTTATACAAGTTGGACTTATTTACTTACTTACTTATTAGGCTGTCAACAGCCTGTGAAATGGCAAAACTCTGTAATGCTAACTGGCAAAGGGAGAGAAGTTTTTTGAGATTATTAAGATTATTAGTTAGTTAGTTAGTTAGTATTAATTTATGTCGGTTCTCTTTGCCAGTTTTCCAGAATGTATACAGTACACAGAAATATATAATAAGCAATAAAGTGTCAGTGAAAGAAACAGAATTTTTTTATATTTGATTGTGTTGCTTGTATTTAATTGATGTAAATTTGATGGAGATACATTTTTGTCTTGCTCTCTGACACATCTCGTTTTTCAGTCTCTCTCTTTCTTCGAGTGAGTCTGTGAAAACACATGTGTTTCTGTAAATGCAGTTACATACCCTTTGAGATTTAGATAAAAAACAATAAATCCTAAACACATAAAAAACCTTTCCTGGACCCCAATTCAATCAGCTGGTTTGAACTTTACTGACTTCCAGACCAGTAAAAAACTGCAACAAACACACAGACAGTTGGAAATTGCCAACAGTCTCCCATTAAAAAAGGTCCCAGTCCAGTCACAGAACAGCCAGTGAATTATGGCCTGTTCATCAGCCTTTAGGGCTTTGACTGCCGCTTGGGTTTGTGTGTGTGTGTGTGTGTGTGTGTGTGCGTGTGTGCACGCGCGTGCGTGTTAGTGTGCATACCCTCACTACTGCCCCAGTTCCAACTATCCTAGTTACTGTAGTTGGGTGAATTTCAGTAAGGCTAAAGTAACACTACTTCGCCAAGTGCTTTCAAAATTCTTCAGTAATCTTTTTTTTTTTTAAACTATACCTATACCTAAAGCCCCAAACACATAGCAAATACTATGCTATATAATATGCTACATTAATGTTTGCCAAACTGCACACAAACCCTGTACCATGAACACATAACCGCCCCAACATACAGTATATTCACTTCCCCTCCTCAACATAACACTCATTCCACTGTGCACACTGAAACAGCTGTTCTTGTTTTTAGACATACAGGTATTTACAAAAGAGTACTTAGATATTATTTAGTGAGCCACTCTTCTACTTTAATACATTTCTATACAAATATCATAGGAATAACAGTACTTCTACTCAAGTAAAATTCATTCCAGTTTCCATCTCTGCTCTGAATGCAGTGTGAACAGTGTGAGGAAAGTAGTTGCTCAGCTTGTGGGTTCAATCAGAGCTCAGTGGAGACAAGGAAATCAGCAGCCAATAAGGTCTGGCTTAACAGAAGGGGGAAAAAGAAGCTGAACAAGCAACATGCGCAGGGAACACAAGCCATCCTTCCCAGTCCCCCCAAACAATCATCCCCTTAACCCAGCCAGGCCAACAAGTGAACAACAACACACACACACACACACACACACGCACACGCGCACACAGCATACAGCACACAGCACTCACAAATAGGATAAGGTAAGACCACTTTCAAACATCAGGCAATCTCAAATACATGAGTTTAAGTGATTTTGTCATTTGGGTGTGCAGTGGTGACAATTACCACACTACATTTTGAAACCACACGCTCTCACTTTTCTACTCAAACGTAAATTAAAATTGACTGGTGATCATGAAACTCACCGGGAGCAACTGCAAAGGCTATGAGTTGGATTACCGATATGCCAAAGACTTTGCATAGCATTGAGACAATGCTCCGGCCGTGTTTATCCCCTGAGTATATTTCACAGCCGTGTACCTGGGGTTTAACTCTCATAATGCCAAGCGGGATTAAACCGCAAACCCCCTAGAAACAAAAGGTAGCACGGACACCTGGAGGGAAGAGAAATTTGTCCTATGGGTGAGGACAAAGCCTCTTAGCTGGCCGTTTCGCTGGCATCTCCGTGGCACTCCTTGCACCCCACTGGCACAGGCTTTGGCAGCGCGAACAGAGCAGAAGCATCCAAGCAGCTGAGGCCAGGATTAGTGACTGATTCTTTGGAGGTGTTGAAATGCACCAACCAGACACTAATCCCCCTTTCCCTGAACCTCACAAGGCCTCTGCTCCAGAGAGAGAGAAAGAGAGAGAGAGAGAGAGAGAGAGAGAGAGAGAGAGAACGCTAGGAGAAAGCTCAAGTGAACTAGAACAGAAGAAGCTACATTAGCTAAATGTATGGCTGCGGGTGCAGTGACATCAACCCATTTCATGCACCCAGGCACTGACACATTTCTAAACTCCATGCAAAGGGAAGGGAACAGAGAGAGGAGGGAGAGGATGAGCAATGGAGGGGGGGAAATAGTCAATATGAGCTAAAAAACCCCTGAAGGTTTAAATAGATTTGTAAAGGGCACCATTAACAAATCTATCACCCGTTCCACTAGCCCTGGATTGAGGGATTAGCCTGTGTTACTTAGGCAGCTTTTGTGCAATAAAACCCTCGGTGGAGAAAGAACCCAGAGAGACTGATTTGTCCAATAAAAAGAAAAACCTTTACCTCTCCTCCCAGCCTCTATCTCTCCCTTTTCGTATCTCATTCTCCCTCCATCACTCCGCTCCCTATCGGTCTCCTTTCCTTTCCCCCATTCACTTGCATTCAATTTCTCTTCTTGCCCTCTCTCGCTCTGTGCTGCACCCTCTTTCATATTTAGTCTTTTCAGACACACCTAAACCTAAAATGCTTCTTTCGTGGGCGCCCTCATTCTCAACTCCTTATTGGTTTGCTGTGCCTTCATTTCTTTCCTGCTGGGCTCAGCATAATTTTACAATTGGAAATGGGGACCGAGGCTGTTGTTGAGCAAGAACAAATAACGGCGAATAAGAATATGTCAAAATGGCCACAAAACAAGGTCTGACAAATACTTGATCTGCGCATATGGGGAGGGAGACTGGGGGGAGCCTATCGCAGCTTTGCCACAGTGCAGCCATGCTTTATCATTACACAGCGACAGTGAATTTCAAATCTGTCTGCGCCCCTAGCTCGCTCATTTCTCTCCCCACCCTTCTTGTATGAATGCTCAATGCATTTTGATTCATAACTCAGCCATTTTTATTACTCGGGCGCATTCCTCTCAAATTTAATGCCGACCCCGTATCTTATTTATTGAAGAGGTGAAAGTTATATGGGTACAGTGTATAAAATGACTTCATGGTGGCTCCCCTTGCTGACAAGGCTATTGGCACTTCTTTGATGTTATTTGTTTTTTAAGTGACTGATTTACTGACGCGTTCCCTCTGGAGAAGCCTCTGTTTGTCCATCATCACTCTCTCTGTTAGCGTCTCCATCTTGCAATGAATTGGGATCTTTTAGAGGCTTAAAGCTGCTCCGTCCTGTAAGTTGTGATTTGTTTTACACTAGTGCTTATGTGGATTCATCGCATCAGCTGTTTCCTCCTGGTGGTTCCTCAATATGTGAATCCAATGCCGTGCTTAACGAAGCAACATGCTGTAAAACCTCATGATCAACTGCGTTCCCAATCCCAGCAGTATTCCTAATCCTATTGATATCCAACACACCAAGAGGCAGGCTGAGGAATGAAGGGGAGAAACAAACTCAGAGGTGGAACGGTCTTGAAAGAAAATAAAAAGCAACTAGGCTGAAAGGTCTTCTGGAGGGAGCTATATAGTGTTTAGATTAAGCCTGTGGTACAATCAATGTTCAAGGACAGAGGAGATTTTTAGTGATGAAGGTGTCATGAGGAGTCACCAGGAGATATAGTGATCCCAATTGCCAGCTGCAGGCAGACAATGGATAAAAACATGATACAGTATTTAGCTGAAGGGAGCCAAGCCAGACCTTGGAGGAAGGTATGATCAATCTTCCAGCACCAACGGAGAGAGTACAAGACAAACAGCGCTAACCTGACCTGCAGTATTTGGCTTAGTGAAACGAAAAAACAAAAAAATGTTTTTCCTTCTTCTGGGAACTGATAAAGCACACACTATTATTATTGTTTGTCATTTTCAGGGTCATCAAGAGGGCCTTTTGAGATTAAAAGAGAGAATGAAAAGCATAAATGGAAAGTTTGAAGCCTCTCTAGGTATATTTACTGTGTTCTCCTTTGAAACGCCGAGTCGGATGATCAGAGACACCTCTCATTCTGTCTTGATCAGTGCCGCGGTCCGTTAGAAAGCTACAAAAAAAGACGGCTGACCAAATATAGCCAGTTGACACCGTGCAGAGGTTTGCGCTCTGTATGGCGGCTCTGACAGGGCCACGGTGTGATGGCACTGACAGGGGGCACGGAGCGCCCGCTCGCTGTGCCGACTCAGGGTCAAACTTCCAGGCAGGAAGTGACCCCCGCTCCCGTCCAACTCTCAGACACCATTGTCTCTGTGCCATCATGGAGGACAAAGAGAGAGATGGAACCAGGGAGGGATGGAAGAAGTGAAAAGCCTCTGTTTGAGGTGTGGTTAATTCATCACAAGCACTCTGGGCACAAAATGTTGCTGCACTAAACCTATACAGCCATTAGAACATTTCCTCATGCATATCATGCAGAGAAGTCCGAGCATCCGTTCTCAAAAGCTATGGCTACTCACAAGTATTTGTGACTGCAGTGTAATCACTCAGTGTCCTACTAACAGGCAGAATGAGGCAGTATCACTCACACACTTCCTCTGCCTACGGGTGAGACTACAAATAGCTTTGAAATTACACTCAGATATTCTACAATCCTATTGAACAGTTTAAGCCATATATAATTCAGCAAAGTGAATATCTATTTCTACTGAAAATGGAGGAAACATAATTACATTTTACATTTGCTTGTTTGCTAGCATTACAATTGACTAATTGGTAGTTTACAGTTTAATTACTAATGAAATGATCAGGCACAGTAATGGTGAAGCAGGAATATAGAGATATTTTTACTCTTACACTTACAGAGAAGTATCATTTCAAATATGAATAAAAATACCTTATTTTAACTCATCATCTGTAGATTGGGAGCTTTGGAGGGCTTGACCTAGAGTAAATGTCATTTGATATATAGGCTCATGGTATATTCAAAATACTATGTCATGTTTTTGTCCCCAGTGCCTTCCTACAGCTATGTGCTGTTTACAAGACAGCGTTATTGTGTCCCTCCCTTAATCTCCTCACCTTTATCTTTTTCAATCTCTCTTTCAATCCTGCCTACCTTCTTTCTCCTCAGCTCTGCTCTCAAGGTCAAACACGGTGCCTTTCCATTTTTTCCCCTCCCTTCCTATTACAATCTCCTTGCCATCTTCCCCCCACAAAGCACGCTCACATTCCTGCCGGTTTGAGATGCAAATCCTATTTAAACCCGTCACCCGCTGCCACGCGCACCCCTGGCCCGGCTGCATGAGAGGAAGGGAAGAAGTAGGCCACCAAGAAATCACAGCAATTTGCGAAATTAGCGCAAGTTCATGTTACGGGGATATCCGAGCTGAGACGCGGCCAACGAGATGACATATCACTCAAGAGGAGGAGAGGGGAACTTCTGTGTCACTGAACCGCCCCAATCATCATCAGGCTCATCTCTTTTCAAATTACCAAGGCTTGAATATTTCTATAATCACCATGATCCTGTGGGTTTTAATTAAACTCTGAGACAAGCACACACACACACACACACACACACACACACACACACACACACACACACACACACACGCACATTCCACCCCCACCCGGTTCATAGTAGCCCATGTTTGTTAGCGCTTGCTGCCTTGTCAATCAAGGGCCAACTTCTGGTCTCCTGTGATGTCCCCGCTGCCCTCTGCTGTGTTCAACAAGCATCCCGAGTGCGCCGCATCACATCTAATGCTATCTAATAACAATGACCTCTCCACCTCGCCGCTCCTGTTGCTCCTCTCCATGGGCGAAACACGGTCCCCCAGCATCAAACCATGCGAGCCCACGGCATCATCCCCCCTCTACCAGGTCATCACCTCCCATCATCCTCGGCCGCTAACCCGACAGCTACACTCCCGCCCCCCACCCCCTGACACAATGGGTTCACAAATACATAAACACACACATTTTCATAGGCTGCCATGTAATGTGTAGTAGTAAAACTGACACTGAAACACAGCACAGCATATGGATGTCAAATTTGGCGTTGTTTTTCCCTAACCGAGGGCACGGAGCTGCGCCGTGGGCTAGGGGCGGCAAAGTCAGGTCAGTCAGTCAGTCAGTCATCCGACACGTCACTCCCTTAAACCAGTGACAAGGAACCTGTGTCACGGTGTCAGTACGGTTATATAGTGAACAGTACATTTAGACAGACATCTCCGCGTGAGCATTTCCCTCCTTTCATTCAAACGTCAGCCATGATTCTCCTGTGCAATGCCCCGATTGTAACTTTCCTACAACAGCGCCATGGGACTGTACAGCGTCTGTGCTTGTTTCAACCACAGCCAATGTTTTGTCCATGATAATACAATGCAAACAACTCTGGAAAAAAAAAAGATCACACAGACAAGCAAGTATTACTCTCTGATACGAGTGTACGATACCCTCTCTGGGTCTGGGTCTGTGAACGTCCTCTCCTTCTCAGTGTCAGAGTGCTCTTGGCTCAGCAGGTGCTCGGTGTAATATCTTCCTAAATGAGCTGAAAGGAGGGCTGCCTCCCTGTGACTAGGCAGTCTGTCAGGCCCAGATTACACAGTGGGAGGAACATCAGTGCTGTGGATTCCCACTCCTCTCCCTGACCTTGGCTCCCACTGCATCACTCAACTTACCAAGCGGCTCCTCGCCTCCCCTTTCCTCTCACCTGCCTCTGGTGGGACGCCACAGCTAGAGAAGGGGACAGAGAGCTTCTTAACTGACAAAGGATCGGGTGGTTTGAATGTAGTGGTGTAAAAGTGACGTGACATGACCACGCTGAAAAAAAATATATATTCTGTCCTCATCAACAGGTACATTTACGCATTTTCTCTCTCTCTCAATCTGTGAAACACCCAGCCACCCCCAGTCACCCCCCCACCCACACCTATCACCCAAACACATTCACACACGTGCGTATACAAACCTGCCTCACATTTATCTTCAGTCCAGGCACAGTCGACACCTCCACACTCTGAGGAGCAGAGGGGGAACTAAGCATTTGTCATGCTGATGAACATGCAAATAATAATGACAAAGACGCAGCACAGCATCCCAAATGTTTTGTAATACATTGCAACAATATTACTAAAAGGTTACACTTGGATAACCCATTAAATAAATGACGGCAGGCTACAGGGGTGATCTGTCTAATGACTGAGGTTAGTGGTATGGAGAGAACAAGACAATTTATCATTTGATCAATTTGGCCCTGGCATGATGCGCTCAGATCTCACTTCTAATCAAAGCCTGCAACAGCTAGTTAAAGATTCTGCTGGATCTCTGAACTGTCTGGAGACCTGCAAGGAACTGTAGGTTAATGTGCTGTGTCATGCAAAGCAGGTGCTGAGGAAGTTGTTATGCTCAGGCATAGTATAGTGAGTCCCTGCATGGATGAAGTTTTTTGAGCTTGCCCGTTTCCCCCGTGCGGCGTGCCAACTAAGACTTAATTAGTGGCTGGGCTGATCATTCTATAGATTATTCCGACTCATCCCTTCCCTCCTAGCTTGGCCCTCCCCAGACTCCTCCTGAGTTGCCTCCTGCCAGAATTTTAAAAAAAAATGTAATGGACTGAGAGTTGGCATTCAACCCTTAGAAAAGTGGTGAGGGTTGGTGGTTGGGTTACTCGTCCTCCATTCTATGAATACCTAAACTGTATACAAAAACACTTTTGGATGTTTCACTTGCTAGTAGACCTCATGTCGTGAAAAAGACAAAAGAGAACCAAGTCACTCCGTCTTCAGGTGAAATAATTTAAAAACCCTTTATTAAATCATGGGCAGCAAGACAATAAAAAGGGACCAACGCGTATCGACCTAATGGTCTTACTGTATAAACCACACCTTCACCTGCCTTCAAACAACGTGGCCATTTGAACATATATCAATAAGTAACAGAATATACAGTGTCTCATGTAACAGTTAAATAGATAACACCAGATACAAACGTGCTCAAACATCACAAAAGAGACCCAAAAAAAAAAAGAAATCCTATATAATATCTCATATAATAGTTCAGTGTTTCTGTAGTCTTGGAAAGCCACCGGATCTACCAAAGAGCACCTGTCTATATCTCAGACCCTACTATATGGAGCATGGCATTTACTTGTGCATGGGTGTCCATACTGTCGATTAGCCCAAACTGCAGGGAGGAGCTCCCTGACTGATAGCTTTAACGGCAGCCTGCACTGACCCATGAAGAACCGCTGCAGAGATGAGCATCTAATGCACCGCTGCAGATAATGACCCTGTGTCATCTGCCATTACCACTTTAACCAGGCGAACACTGTGTGAGAGACTTTGAAGCCATCACAGCTAGCTAAAAATAACTGGAGGAAAAACTTAGCAGGAAAAAACTACAGTCAAGTTCAAGCTTGACAGGTCACTCACAGGCACAGAAGCAACAAAAAGTATTGTTGCTATGACAGCCAGGGAACTGAAGTTATCACTTCCCACAATCCTCAGTAATTCCACTGGTTCAGGGCTGAGTATCTGATCCCAACAACAACAGTATAACCAAAGCTGACATAGCTCAGTGCTATAGGGCTCAGCCTCAGTCTGTCCCTGGCACCTGCCTCAATGACACTAGACAGAAGCCCAGCAGTAGTAGAGGACCAAAGCCAACCAAACCTTGGTCAAATAGGGACTATGTATCGGGTCCGGTCTGTCCGTCCGTCCATCACACATAATATCACAGCACATCGCCACTGATTGAATTTTGACTAAACTTCCAGCATTTTCTAAATTACACTGATTGGCCTAAGGGAGACGCTACAACATTTGTTTACTTGTCTATACGTCATGCACAATATCTCGGATGCTGCTGATTGGATTTTCATTAAACGTAGGGGAGTGATGTGTCTCATTGCTCCATTCTGGCATTTTCTAAATGACACTGATTGCTCTGAGGGGGGCATTTGTTTAATTGTCTGTACGTCATGCACAATGTCTATGGCACCTGCTCTTCCTGCTGCATACAATCAAGAAACATGAGGTAACATGTTTTCTACTTATTGTCCCACTACAACTCTGCATCATGCGTGTTTACTTGTTTCTTTTATCCTATGTAATTACCAGATGGGCGGGGTTTGCCAAATATGAAAACACAATCAGAAGAAAGCATTTGCAAGTCAATTTAGTACTTGTGTGTGATTGACAACTAAACCCCACCCTTCTGGTGGGGGTTAAAATAAATGCTAATAACTATTTGAAAATAATATGTGACCAGGGTTGGAAACCAACATGATAATTTCCTCTCAATTAAAACAGGAGCTGTGATGAGAAGCCAATTACTTTCTGCCAGGGTTGGAGGTAAATGGATTACAAGCAATGGGATTAGAGTAATGTGATTAAAATATATGTTAATTGTAATCCCTTACATTTACCAGTAACTCTAACCCCTTACAGTTAATGTAAATACACAGTAATCATATTACAGATACTTTTGAAACAAAGTGTGTTTGAACATAAATGGGGCATTTAACTGTCTGATTCTCATTTCTAATATCATTTTCCCCATCTTGCAACAATGGTTGTAGATGATGATTACCTAATTCAAATTACAGTCTGTAAACTAGAATAAATTGTTGAAGTGTATACTCTATAGATGCACAGGACCCCAAAAGTACCTTAAATCAGATTGCCAAATTTGAATATGCCAGTAAATTCTGTTTACATTTAAGCAGGCCGATAATCTTTATTGTTTAACATTTTCATCTTGAAAGTAACCTGCTCAACACTGCTTCCAGCACCAGTGAGGATGAGAGGGCTATGGACTGCAGTCTAAGCCCTGTATCAAAGGCATTAATGTCAGGACACAGATCTCTGGGATGCTGCCTAACCACTTCCACTTGTCATTGCTAAATCAGGAAGCTTCTTCGTTGGCAGCTACTGAGAGAAAAAAGGCATTTAAAGCATAACGGAGGAGTAAATACCCC
>OMLI01074746.1:0-11676 GCA_900302605.1 Rondeletia loricata | reverse complement strand
TCCCGCCCCTCCTTAATGACCAAAAATTATGAGTTCTGAAAAAGGTACTATACCAGCATTTTGGGGGGAAAAAGATACTTTTTTTAATTATGCGAATGACTGATCTGGCTAATGGGCGTCTGTCTCTAAGCACGACGCTGACAGCGGTGACGTAGCAGGAAACAACCCTGACTGAGTTTGTAATATGAGCCTCAGCACGCTGAAGAGAGTCGAGACCGATGGAGAGCGGACCACTTTCTCCTTTTTACTTTAGACTTGAAGAGATGGCAGCAGCACCAGCAATGCCTAAACATGTTGACAAAGAGGGGGCCGAAGTGAAATATGGAGATATTTTGGCGTTAAAGTGGACAAAAAAGGCGAGCCCCTAAACACAGCAGCACCGCGGTGTAAGCGCTGGTGTAAAGTGTCTCGCAAAGTGAGGCAACACGTCAAACCTGGACAAACATCTGTCAGACAAATCCCGACCTTTTCAAGGAATTCAAAGACCGACAGGTGACAGCTGACTAGTTAACTCCCCAGTTATGTCCATGAAAGAAATACAGAGTGATCGAAAAGTCTCTCTGCAGTACAGTGTTCCCCAAAGTGTTGAGCAGTTTTACACATCTCCGATTAAAAAGTGTTAGGCTACTGTTTACAAAAACCGTTACTAACACGTGCCAGTTTGGAGGAAATTGTAGAATTTGAAGTTTCACTTTAGTTTCCAGAATGGGAGACTGTCGGATTGAGTACAGTGCTATTGATCTACTGGTCTGTGATCGCCAAATGACAGACATGATGTGATTCTCACATTAGGCCAATAAGAGTGCGCCACAGATGAGCCTATATATGGGAAACACTGCAGTAGTAATCTACATATTCATACTAATCTATTTTGTATTTTGACGAAGAAAAGTTCAGAATTAAGATAAAGCTCAATGGCTGAGTTGACAATAGTTTTCTTGACTGAGAAAACAAAAAATGACAGCCAAGACTGAACAGTTTCTGATTATGCTGCAATTTTAGTTAACACAGATTATTGTCATTTTACCTTGAATGCCATTGCTTTAATTTATGAAATATATTATTCTTATTGTTCTAAACGTTT
Organism: Rondeletia loricata; assembly: GCA_900302605.1. Taxonomy (NCBI): domain Eukaryota; kingdom Metazoa; phylum Chordata; class Actinopteri; order Beryciformes; family Rondeletiidae; genus Rondeletia; species Rondeletia loricata. Next base: position 10,592 of record OMLI01074746.1, on the reverse strand, counting down.
GTGTTTTGACTGAAAACATTGTCCAGGTTTGAAATAAAGCACAATAATGGCATTTGACAGTGTTTTCCCCCCTTTTTTTTAGGAAAAGTATAAAGTATCAAAATTCGTGACTTGGTATCGAAACAAATTTTTTGGTATCGTGACAACACTAATTTGATGAATTGACAACACTAGTAGTTTCGGGGGGCCTACCACCCCCCTTGAAAAAAATCCTAGGGGAAACACTGCTGTATCTATCACTCTTCCAGGTGCTCTATTCTCAGAGGCTTATTGAATGTGGTCTACCAGATGGTCAGAACCTTTATGAGACTGAAGTATTGCTGCTGTGTTGTCTTTACTTTAGCTGTTGTGGCCCCACTGCTTGACATTTTTAGATAAACTGAAAATGCATCATCTGGCCACAGTGCTCAGCCCGTAAAAAAAATAAAAAATTACAACACAATTGTTCATATCATAGAAATATCCAGGTAAGAGCCCTTGTTAAACTGCGACACGTACTGGAGCCCTAATGAACCCAGGAGCGCTCCTGGGTCTCAGAACCAAAATTAGCCCCACCTGCCACATCTACAATACGGGACCATGGCTGGTGTGATAATAGTTGGGCTACTTTCACAAAGCAAATTTAAGTCGTCATATCGCTATGTAGCGTTATCATTGTGGCTTTATTCTGGGTTCTTATGTTCTCGTCCTGTCTGGATTGTAGAGGTTTCATATTTCTCACAGAAGAGCCACATGTTTTTCCTCTGGCCACAGTTAACTCAAAATGTTTTAACACCAAATCACAAGCACTATTTGTTGAAACTGTTGCTCCGCTGTCACAGGTTTTGTCACATAGCCGTTAAAGGCATAGGAACTCATCTGCATCTCTGTTGATCTTAATGGATTGCTTATGAAATCATACTTGCAATACCTAGATAGCTCAAATAAACTTCGCTAGTAGTTTCTTAGGCATTAATGTTTGAGGCTGTCTGGTCACAATTATGGTCATTTAAATTAAAACGTCCTGTAATTTAATGTATTTTTCTTTGCCTGTGTAGGACCCACTGTGCTGAGATCGCCCACAATGTCTCCTCCAAGAACAGGAAGCTGATTGTGGAGAGGGCAGCTCAGCTGGCCATCAAGATCACCAACCCCAACGCCCGGCTCAGGAGCGAGGAGAACGAGTGATCTGCCCATTATTTTCACAATAAAACACTCTTTAAAAATGGAACTTGGCTTGTAGATTGTTTTCCTGTGCTTCATTGCTTGTTTGTCATTCCCAGGTGATGCGATCGCTGGGGATTTATTAATTGGTAGTTCATTTTGGCCATCATAGTTTTGAGAGTAGAAGTATTTTAGTATGTTGCACAGGCATGAAAGTAGTAAGGAAATGCTCAGACATGAACTAGTGTCTACATTGATTGTACCAAAGCCAGCTGTATTCTCCCTAAATTAAATGGGGTTATTCCTCTGCTCCTTCCTGATGACCGGATGTTGGAACAGAACACAAGGGGCAAGATGCCTGAAGAAGAGTCTTGACCCATATCGTAACTGGATGGGTCCCAGATAACTTTGTGGACCCAAACCATGTCAGCAAAATGCCCCCCACAGAATAACGGAGCCACTGCACCCCCTCACTGTAGGGGTCAAGCATTCAGGCCTGTACCCACCGTTCACTTGGTGTACGCCACTCATGCACTCGCTTGTCAAGAATATGGTGAAGGATGACTCATCTGACCATATCACTTTCTTCCGCATCTCTGTAGATTAGTGCCTATGGTTTTTGCAAATGTGCACTTTGGACCACAATTTCCTTCCCTATTTACTGATGCCTTTCCCGTAAATCTAAATGCAGATGTCACTAGTCACTGTTCCTATTGAAAACCAGCCAGTTGAGCAGTCTTTGTGACTGAAGCTCCTGCCATCCGTGCCCCAATAATGAACCCTCTTTCAAAGTCACTTAGATCTTTTCCTCTTGCCATCTTAATCCAAAATCGAGGTCAAGTGGGCCTGCTCAGCATTGTTATACATGCCACAGAGTATGATAGGATGTTAATTGCTTAATTGTATCGTGCAGTACACCTGTATGGAAGCATCTGCATTCGTTATGTTTCTCCACTCATGTATTCAGGTTTTTCCTTTAATTTGTCACCTGTCTGTATATACCTATATTGGACATATCCTTGGGAGTCCTTGAGAAATGTGTGGAGGGCTACTCACCAGACTATCCAGCACCTGGCTTAAGGGGCATGGAGTCCGTTTTGGACAACACATAAAAGCGTGTCTAATCCTCAAACAATTAGCTCATGTAATTACTAGATTATCAGATTTTGTCTATTGTTATCTGAAGTTATTGCCTAGAAATGGCTAGCTCAGATTGTATATTGTTTTGCAATGTTAAGCCAGCTTCCTAGGGAGAAAGTTTCCATTGCATTCTGGCAGGCAAGCTGTGCCCCACAGCCCTTAGCCCTGTGCCATCTGTTCATGTAAAACTGACATTGCCAAATATGCAAAAACAACATTTATTTAGCCTGTCAGCTTGTGGCCGTTTGTATGTGGAAGTGAGTTACCAAAGATGGTTGGAAAAATAGGCACAGTGTTGGATCTGCGTCTTTCGTGTTATAAAATTCTGCATCGGCTTTTTGACTGGTTTGGAAGACACACCTGAGAGGACTGGAAGTCCTCCAGACAGGGAGGAGAACATGAAAACAGCAGGACAGGCAGAGACTGCAATGTTTGAGAGATGGTGACAGTGTCAGGAAAAGGACAGAAGGACAGTTTTCCCTGTCACTGGTCAGAAAATGAACATGTCAGCAAGGGTGATATTAGGAAAGGCGCACCTGAATCCCAAGCACTTCACCTTAGCCTTCCCTCAGGAAGATTCCCTGAGGAAAGGAAGCCGGTCTTCAGGAGGAAAGAGGAGGATGTTCTCTTTTTCTCTCAGATGTCGGCTTGGCATCATCAGAGGGAGGACCAAAGGTAAAGCCTATATGAAAAAAATTATATAGCTACTTTTGGGGGAAATGTTTAAATGGCTTTATATTCAGTTTATTTGTCTATAATATTGTTGTAAAACAAGATACATGTGAGATTTGGGAGGCAATTTTAGTTATTGGCAATTTAGCCAGAGCTGTAAACGGTTATGCAGCGTTCGGCAAGAAAAATGGTGTTGCCTACAAACAATTATACAACTAGGCCTATTCATAATCAACATTACCATTTTGATGAAAGATGGTAGATAATTGGGTTGTTAGAGGATTTTGCTTACATTACATTACATTATGGCATTTAGCAGACGCTTTTGTCCAAAGCGACTTACAATAAGTACATTTTGTCAACAGTATTCAAACCAACCATATATCACAGTCTTCATCAGCTAAGCCTTTAATAGGAATATGCAGCAATAATAAGTAGCATCCGTAGAGTGCAACCATATATCAGTCTTCATCTTCACCTACATATATGACCCTAACATTAAAGTGGAAGTAATGGTGTTCAGTCACAGACATGACATGGTTTGCACACAAATCTTTATTTGTGTGCAATGTGACAACTGAAGCTGATCAGTCTTCGACTTGACTTTAACTAGTTGATGTGTAAAGCATCCCTAAATAGCCAACTGATTATATATCCATGTGTGTTGTTTGAACTAAATAAAGAGAACAAACATTGGATTGATGTCTCAAACAGGCCTGTTAAATGGAGCATTTTCTTGAATACATCTGGACTTTTGACCTACCTTGAAGGTGAACACTGAAATTTGAGTATGTGTGACTCATGTCCCCTTCCTCTGGTTTGTCTTTGTCATTCACTGATCTGTGCTGGCTGACAAGAGTCGTAGTCATTTTAGCTTTTGAGACGTGTCCTTGCAACTGGAGGTGATCACCATAAGATGGCAGTGTGGTCAGTTTGATTGATGAGTGTGCACCTTTAGATTCAGATTCATGCCTTCATGCCTAGAATGCTCTTGCAGTCACAGAGAAAGAGGAAAATGTAGGCTACTTTCAAAAAGACAGAATCAAGACACAGCTCATTCTGTTCTTGAATGTCCTGACTATTTTTCCACTTTTTGCACGTTTTTGAGCCTTTTCAAACTCCCTGTCTTTCTTTGTACGCTAATGTCATCACAGAAAAATGATTAATTCTGCATTCGTGATCTAATCAGTGCATTATCACTTATTCTACATTGATAATGTTGATTTCTGGTCTAGAAGAAGTGCAAAAGAGTCCATTTTTATTATTACCCTACGTTGGCTGCCCTGTTCCCATGGGTTTTTATCAGTCCAACACACTGCTCTGTCTCCTGATTCTCTTTATTCTGTTGGAAATTAATTAGTCTCGCTCTGAAACACTATGCTCGCTCACATTGTAAATGGGGCATTAAGGACAAAAGTCTCAGAGGAAATTATCTACGCCAAAGAGTATTGTGTACACAGGAAGAGCTGACTAATTAGGCTCCGTGCAACAGTGGGTAGAAACATGGAAATGTTTGTTTGTAATCAACTTTACACATCTTGGAAATATTCAGTCTCAGAATAGAGGATGTAATTTCATATGGAGAATTTCTAATGCAACTGATTTATTTTGAACCACTGTGTGTTGGTGTATCTACATGAGCGCTGGTGCCGTGGTGTGCTGTGTGCCTTGTGCCTGTGCCTTGTGCTTTTGTGTTGCCTTTCCTTGTTATTTCCCTTCCTCCAAGTCTCATTGATGATAACAATCTGTCCACGGTGACCAAAGCAAATGAGGTGGAGGAGGTTTAGAGGGGCTTGGAATGAGGCTGGAGGAGGGTGTTGGTTAGTGGTGGGGGGCAGGAAGTGGGAGGCGTAGAGGCCTGTGTGCATGACAAATGGTCAGACAGGTGTGGCTATGGGTCAGTCAACATACGAGTTAGGCCCTCTCTGTTTGGGTGGAGGGAAGTCAGCGGGCCTGGGACTAGTAGAGGGCCCTTTCACCCTCCTGAGGGGGAAACATGAGACGGTGGGTTTTACAGCCCTTTGGAGGAGTGAGACAATATGCATTTCATTTTCATATGACCATTCAGTCTTCAAGCTGAGACTGAATCCATACACAGTTTTTTCTTCCAATTTTTTTGCACATTTTGCATTGACAACATTCTCCATTTACTTTTGCATGATCAGAATCTGATGAAAAGTGGAATCCATCATCACAACCCTGTATTTGACAACTGCACAGAGCTCGCCATCGTGATTTTTTGTGTGTGTGAGTGAGTGAGAGAGAGAGAAAGAGATAATAGTGTTGTGTAGATAGAAGCTGAGTAAAATGGGGGCTGTCTATATGTGAGAAATACGTGACTGCTTGTATCCTGGCACTCTGCAAGGGCTGAGTATGACAATGAATGCGGGGGTGGTGTTAATTGTGTGAAGAGTTTAGTGTGCAGTTGTGCTGAAGGTGTCTTATGTCAAAGTGTTTGTGTGTGCGTGGTTGTGCACATGAAGGGTGTTTGACTGAGTGGTAAGTGGGGAAAGAGTGAGTGTGTGTGTGGGGGGGAGGGAGTGACTGTCGTGTGTGTGCAGGGTGTGTGTCTGCCTCACTGCACCCCTCTGGCAGAGGGAGAGAGAGAAGGAGGGAGGGAGAGAGAGAGAGAAAGAATTTGCTCAAACACACTCACTCTAGCTGTGTACGAGAGAGAGGGTCTGTGTGTGAGCTCATGTGAGTGTGTGTAATCCTCTTGAAAAGATCGAGCGACTAGTAAGAATACCTCAAAAACGGAACCACAGCAAGATGGCAAGAAAAGGACATTTATCATAGCTATCCCTATCTTGGATCTTATAGAGAGAGCACATCTCCAACAAAAAAGAGAGCTTGGCGGTTTGATATTTGACATCTTTCTTTGTCACTAAGTTTAAACTGAGGGGGGAAATAGAGACCCTCTGTGGATCAGAATTTGTCCTCTAGATCTGAGAACTTCACTGGCTTCGACAAACAGTGGAGGTCAAGAGAATGCCGGAGTTAGGGCCGAGGAATGAAGAAACGAAGATGGTGTTCCTGCTTTATCTAAGTGGGTGAGACTTGGTCTCTCAGGGCACCTACTTTTTTCTCAGGTGGAACCTCAGCTCACTACCCAGAGCAAAAGATCAGCAAGGTTACTTCCCCAAGGTGGATGCACTGACTAGACTACAGCCATGCTGTGTGGTCTGAGGAGAGACACCAAGAACAGCATTGGTAAGACCAAAACTCTTTCATCTTCACAACACAGTGTCAAGAGGTTCACCATGTGTGTAGTAGTAGTAGTAGATGGATCGAGGCAGGAGGTGGTCAGTGGCTTTAAACAGCACCTGGAACAGCATCTAACATGTCAAGAATAGCTCATGTGCAGTTCATCTGAAGGGCAGCCACTGCAACTGGAAGTTACTAACTTCACCTCTCATGTCCATTCCATTTGTAACTTATATGTTATACATTTGTAATGATTGCACCGTGGAAGCATTACAATGCACACATGGCAGTGATAGAGTACAAGAGATTTAAATGTCATTGGACTTGAGTACCAGCTCTGCATACCACCCTGTCATTTGTAATTGGGGCAGATATCGCAATGTAAACTGGGTCTGATGGAAGCCCAGTTTATAAATAAAGTTTTACATCTGAAAATAGCATTATGATTTCATTGCCATTGTCAGTGCTGCCCCCATATTTAACCTACATTCTGATTGGTTATGAGAGGGATGGCATACAAGTGCCCTGAATTAGATTAGGAGTTAATTGACTCACCAGATATTTATGCGGGTGCTTAGAATTTTATTTTAAAGGACCTTGAAGCATATGCTTCAAGGTCCTTAGATGCAGCACTTTTGGTGTACAAACTTCATCCTTGAGCCAATTGCAAACTTCCTCTTCAAAGACAACACACTAGACTCTGTTTTACAATAGTTGTTTTTATTGTTGGGGCTGTTTATTAATCAGATCAATCCTGATCCTAACTCTGCCAGTTAGGGTCACTGATGGTTATTTTAAGCTGGAGGAGGATGGCTGGGGGATGGCTTGATGGTACAGTAGTGTTCAGTCACGTGCAGAGCGTTGGGTCTGCGTAACCCAGAGCTAATCTTGCCTTTCGACTGCAATGACAGCTGCTGGACTGTCAGCGCCCTCAGGAAGCTGTGTGATTACCATGCTTTTGCCCATCCTGTGTCTTTGATGTGTCACCCACTGTGTGTGTGTTTGCGTTTGTGCCTCAAAGCTGTTGAACAGGATATTTGTGCAAGGATGTGTATAAAAGGTTGTGAATTACCATAGTATGCATATGCATATTCTGTACATCCTTGCATTTCAAAAGATGCAAGTTCAGTTACGTTTGATTATATTATCTTTACAGATTTTCTGAATTATCCAGCTGTGTGCAAAGGAAGGCTTTTTCTTTTGTATTCCATGTAACTAGGGCCTGCCTAAATATTTCAGATCAGAGAAAGTTTGACAAAGGATCCATGCCTGTCAGTTGTCTAAAGGCTTCATCTTCAGTTGGACAGATGTGGAAACCTGATGTGGACTGAGGGTTTGATGCCCTCCAAGCACTCACTTCCCCCAGTTCAGTCCTCTCATATCAGCACAGATATGCATGCCAAATAAAAAAACTTTAAATCTTTCATAAACATCCAGGGATGTCTCTTAAATGATGACAGGTCTCACTGAACTCTAGAGCAAACGCAAGTAGATCTTGCTTTGGTTGACCTTTATTGGTTATTAGCTAAGGGGGTTATTTATTTTAAGGTTCTAACCAATATCTATACTGTGCAGCATCAAAGGTTTGTTATCTCATTATAATTGTCCATGTTACTGTCCATTTGATTGTTTTGTCCCGGCACCTATTGCACCCTCAGCCGTCCTGGTGGGAGATCCCTCTATGAAGGTTTCTTCCATTTTCTTTCCTAATAAGGTTTCCTTGGGAGTTTTCCCTTGCCTTCACTGAAGGTCTAAGGTTGGCGGTGCCAGTAAGGTTAGGCCAGGCTAGATAGGTTAGGTAGGCCAACATGCTATTTTGTGTCTTGTGCTTTGTTTTGTTTCCTTGTGTTTTATTTGGTTTGTACACTGTATTCCATCATGTGATTGATTGTTGATTAGTTAGATGTAGGTAGGTTTGTTCTTTAAAGTCCTTTGAGACATGCTTTTGTGATGAAGGGCTATATAAATAAACACGACTTGACTTGACTTGACTTGAGTCATTACAGAACCCTGACCAGTAAATGATGCCTATAGCATAAAGCAGTGACGTTCCCTCTTCCCTATCAAAGAGAGGACTTGGCACAGCTCTTCTTTAAGTTTGTAATATGATGTTCAATCACTGTGATGGCCATCTGAAAAGGTAATCCCCAGTGGACAGGATTAGAGAAGTGCCAAGACAGATTCTTCATCACTATGACTGCTGACATGCGTGTGTGTGTGTGTGTAGCTGTATTCAGGTTCAGATGGCCAGGCAATGGCTCTGCTAATCTAGGGCCAGCCCAGTGCTGTGTCAGAAATGGCTCCCACTGTGGGGAAAAACATTTTCCCTGCAGAGCAGATTGAACATTTCCTGGTTTTCTGAAGCAGCTGCTGCTGTAAATGACATGAAAATGATGATTTTCTCTCCATGCTCGAACAGTCCATTAACCGCATGCTGTTCCTTTAGGAACATTCCTATTCTTTAGTAGTCGCATATATCAAGCTTGCCACAAATGTAGTCTTGTGTTAAATTAATGGTTTTCCAGGGTCTTTGCCTCAGACGGAGAGGAGCTATTTTAAACTCTTGACCCTCTTACAGGGTTGTCTTGGAAACGAAGTGGAGTGACCTTCCAGGTTCCTGAGTTCAGGCTGATTGTTCTGTTTCAGTTAGCTAATGCCTGACGGATGTGGCTGTTGGCTTCATGCTGTTTCCCTCCCAGAACCCCCACATTACCAAGGGTGCAGTTCAAAACATTAAAGTGGTGGCAGCTGTCATAATGTCTAATGGGAATGTGATGGTCGTATTCATTTAGCCCTCTGCTGCAGAGACTCCTACCATATCGTCAGAGTGCTTCCTAACAACGCCTCAATCAGCCTCTATATCTCCCTGCTGTCTCCTCAGATGAAGGCCCGTATTCAAAGGGAGGCAAGGATTCAACTGACCAATCACATTCCTCCCAGAGGCGCAGCCTTTCAGGTACAATACAATCACACCCTGCTTTACCTCTTTCTGTTTTCTATCTGTTGTCTGATACACCCGTGTCCTTATAAAGTAGAAGAATAGTCATGATGACTTTGACTGAGACGCTGATTGCATTTGTGTGTGCATGCAAACCTGTGTGTCTTCTACGTTTTGCTTGATGTTGCGCTGTTTTGAATATCTCATAAATGCTTAGATAAGATGAAAAGCTGCTTGTGTGGCATACCTGTCAATGGTACTAAACCACACTAGTCTCCCTTGGTGGACTTCACTTAGCATGATTTAACAGCACAGCACAATGTGGGCCCCTCCACGAGACAGAATGAGACCAAGTACAGTCCATGTCTGATGGCACCACAGCCAGCTATCCATCAGAGGTCAGGTCAAACTCATTTTGAACTTCATTCACTTGAGGAATACAATTGAAATCCATTTTATAAACTGATGATTCCGCCTTTTTTTTTTTCAGTGAGTCTTTTTCAATTTATGCATTGAATTTCATTCCACTATCAGAATTTAGTGTGTCATTATAGAACTGACCCCATCCTCTCCCTTCTGAATCCATCAAAAAGATCCTCTGAGATTTACAGGAATGAGGAAAAGAGAGGAAAGTGAGAAAACAAAAAAGTATGTGTATGTGAGCAAGATAATTTGAGTGAGAGTGAAGAAAGAAAGAAAGAAAGAAAGAAAGAAAGAAAGAAAGAAAGAAAGAAAGAAAGAAAGAAAGAAAGAAAGAAAGAAAGAAAGAAAGAAAGAAAGAAAGAAAGAAAATCAGAGACAAAGAAAGATGGTGCCTAAGTATATATCTGTCAGCAGAGGAGTACCGAGGAGTGACCACTGTGGACCTGATGAAGAGGGAAGGCAGCAGCCTTGGCCTCACCATCTCCGGAGGGTCTGATAAGGATGGCAAGCCCAGGGTGTCCAACCTACGGCCAGGTGGGCTAGCTGCCAGGTGAGATCTCTGCACGCTGATGCAGTTCAAACCTGGCAACCACACCAAGCTGTCTGGACGTGTTATTCTGCTCTCACACACGCGTCGTCTAGCTACACCAGCTCACCCTAACCTCAGGATGATAGGCGTTGCATTAGATCAGCTTCTTCAACAGGGTATGTTTGTGAGCAAGTTCCCTAAGAAATAGAACGAACAAGGATGTGTCCAGCAATTTAAATTTAGATATGGGTTTGTAAATTCCCCATTTATGAGCTGGAGATAACATTTAGAAAGACTATACCAGTTCTTGTAATTTGCTGCGTAATTCAGTGTATAGTGGTAATTATTTAATATAACTCTTTTCTGTGAGCTTGTTTCATCAAAGATTTTTTAATTAAGATTAAATTAATCTCATTTCCCCCAACGTCAACCACATAAAAAGAAAATGTAGTGGAACGCTCACGCTTATGATGACTAAGCAGCATGTGACTGTGGCCCCTCTCTGAATACACACACACACACACACACACACACACACACACA
>OMLI01074736.1:0-12033 GCA_900302605.1 Rondeletia loricata | reverse complement strand
TTTAAATTCCTTGAAAAACACATTTGGCACAATATAAATCTCACTCCATAATTTCTCGAGTAACCGATAACGTCGGATCTTATCAATACTCCGGGTTTTACAAATTTAGAACCGGTTCCCGTTTAGAACCGGGTTTCGGGGGGGCATCCCTAAGTATAATACACATCCTATCTGCTTTACTGAACACAGTTGGACTTCATGTCCTATAACAATTAATTCTTGTTATCCTTTTTCTTATTCTGCCCATTTATAGTTCCACAACTTTCATTGGATGTGGTCAATCTGAAATTGGCTGGTTTTGACAGCTTTGTTTCTTTATTTTCGTTTTTAAGTTCAATTCCAGGTAGCATTAAAAGGGGCTTACAAAGTCTTAAATCTGGCTTTCTGAAACCTGCAGGTACCCTGACACATACACGAAACATGCACACACTAATCATGATGTGTAATTTATCTAGCTATATCCGGAGGTTATCCTAACCCTAACCCTGTGGTGTTCAGTAAAACTATTATTTTCCTTCTGTTATGCCTTTCTCAAACCTTGTCCTAACTTAGAGAAAGGCAAGACAACACAGATTTCTGAACATTTTCTGCATATGAGTTAGGGCTGTGTAAAAAAATCGATACACCAATACATCGCGATTATAATTTTCCCGATTATGAATCGATTCTGCAAATCCTAATATCGATTTTTTTTTTGTTTGTGTGAAAAATACATAAAAACAAATGTATATGCTGCGAACATGCAGTTGATGGGGATGTTGCATGTTGGCTGTTAAGCTAAGCTGCTGTTTTGAATGTATGTAGCCCTCTATATTCATTATTTAATGTTGTTATCAGGGAAGTTCCTTTAAAGTCCTAAACACAATGTGTTAAAAACAGATATATATTTTTGTTATGAGATTTGACATGTCATTTCTAATAAAGAGGAATTGGAATATTAAAGTGCATTCTGTATTTGACTCAATTTGTACCCTAAAGTATATCAGATGATTTAGTTTAGTTTAGTTTTATTTGATTGAGAATAAACAGTGTACATACAAAACATACACATGGATAAAAAATCGAGGATAAAACACAATAAAGTCCATGACTTTTTTCCATTGTGGTCCTCTACATACACTGTTTGTATACATTTTCACCTTATAATATAGCAATATATCGATATCGAATCGCCCCATACCAGTATCGAATCGTATTGGAATCGAATCGAATCGTATCGTATCGTGACCCATTGTATCGATATCGAATCGTATCGTGTGATCCTTGCCGATACCCAGCCCTAATATGAGTCATTACATACAGTATTTCTGGACACATTTCTGTACATGCACTACCTTCCTTCAGAGATCTAGTCTGATTATGAGAACAGACAACAATGCACACGGCTTTGCACATTGTCATTTTTTCTGTACATATGGTGTTTCCATCTGGTGTTTTTGATAAGGTGGCCAGTAATGCACATATCAAATCTGCACACTGCACATAAGTTATCTACTGTACATGTGTTGATTGAATATTTGATAAGGTAAGTAATTTTTCACAACATACATGCCTAGACACTTTCTGTACATATGTATGGTCTTCTGTAGACCTGTTAATGTGAATGTCATGTGTACTGTATATGCTGTAAATTCACTGATTTGTTTAACTAATGTTCTCATATTTTCATGTTGCATCTATCATGCTTTTGGTATATATTCATAATGTTTTTGAATATTGAAAATATTCATTCCTTTTTTTCTTTCCTTAGTTTGTTCTAATTGCTGTAATTCAGGTATTTCTACTTAATATTTTATAGTCTTGTAATTGTCGGTTGCATTATATTTAATACCCCCCATTTGCTCTACTCTTATTTCTATTCTATTTTTCTTTGCTGTATCTTGTTACTATTTGCTGCTGCACTGGGATCATTTAAGTCTTATTTTGGAGGGATGAAATCCTGCAGAGTTTGTAGCTTCTCCTTTCTGTCTGTGTCTAGGTATGCCTTCACAGTGGTTGCCAACATCACAGTGTATGCAGTGGCCTACGTGCTGTTCCACTTCCAGGTCGGACAGGATGACAGCGATGCCCTCGGACCAAAAGATATCCCCGTCTTCAGGGTGAGAGGAAGGGGTTATAATCAGCTGACCAATAAACGTTCCTATCTTCAGGATCAGTGGGAGGAGCTACTAAAAAATTGCCAATAGACATCTATATTTTCTGGGTAAACAGGACCTCTAGACATCCTGGCCCCCTTTACAACCAACATTAAATGTATATCCGGATTGTGTCTAGATGTGATGTAGGTGAAATTAAAATGTGTCCAGTATACACATTGAAATCAGATTTCTCTTTCCATTGCTAAAGCACAGATTGCCACAGACCCAGCAGTATTTCTGTCCTTTAAAACGGACAGTAAACACCTCGTCTTACTTACTCGCCCCATCCTGACAATCCATTTTTGACAAGTATGTTACCATCTTAGCTGCCTGCTGCCTGTTATATTTAGTTTTATTTCTGACACATTGCTTTTACACTTTGTTGTTAATGTGGCCAAATATCTCTTGAGGTGGTTATACTTAACTTTAGCTGTGCCATAATTATGTGAACAGGGATAGTTCTACATTCATTCAGACAAAGCAGCATCTGGTCCCATCATGTTATCGCAGGTATTAGGATGGGGAATATAGTTAAATAACTAGAATTCTACTATTAACGTTTTGCAATACTTACTATTGCTGTGGCTATTCTGAATACATGATTTTTTTATTGCTAAAGTCGCCTTAACCATTCTGTCCTGATGACCATCCATGTGTCCTGTGTTAGAATGATCTAGACCCTGGTTTTGTGGGCCTGTCAAGTGGATCCCCACATGACAAGAGCACTAGTATGTTTTAATGAGGGTGTGAGACTACATTTACTCAGTTTGGGTCTTTCTTAGCCCCGATACATAAAGTTCTCTCTTGTATTGAGAGAATGTCACACCAAACTCCATCTAAGATGCTATTCTTGTAATGTGTATTTTTTTATTGCCAAACCTTACATAGCTCTTAGAACGCCACTCACTTTTCTGACTCGTTAGGAGCCAACGGTAAATTCAGCATACACCTGATCCACCAAACAGGTTGCATTTCAATACAATCTCAACTTTTGTATCTGTTTTTCATGTTATTCCTCCATCTTCTTTCAATTTTCCAACTTCTGGTGTACTAAAGGAAAATGTGCTCACTACTACCCACATTACAAGAGTAGCATCTTAGATGGAGTTTGGCGAGAGTTTTGAGTGTCAGACTGAATAAAGTTAAAGAACACATAGTCTAAACAGCTTGATCTTTGGCATGTGTTCAGTTCTGTTCTGTTGTGTTTATTATAGAACCTGGCATTGATTGTGCTGGGTATCGGGTCTCTCTTCTCTCTCATCTTCCACCTGGGAACTAAAGAAAGGAGGCCTGGAGCAGAAGGGGAGGCAGGAGGAAAGGAGGGGAGGAGGAAGAGCATGGAGGAAGAGGAGGAGGGAGAACGGAGCCCCCCCCTTCCTCACTCCAAGCCTTCATCCTCTCTTCCTCCTCAGTTGTCTCTTCTCCAGTGGAAATGTTGGCTCAAACAGCCCGCTCTCTACCAGGTAGGACCCAGGATGAGACCAACAGAGGTCATTTAATATCAGAACTAATGGGTCCTTTTTAAATACACACCAAAACCTGTACTTGATGAACTAACCCTACAGTTATAGCCCTCCAGCTGCTATTTTGTTGCGTTTGGTCTGAAATATTTTGAAGTCAAAATTTTTTGCAATCAACATTTCCCTGCAAACGTTGCAACAGCTTGACAATTGCCACATTTGAACCAATTTGTCAACAAGCTCATCATCGTAACTATTTCCTTTGACTTGCAGTTCTTCATTAATCCTCATACCTTTAACAATATACTGTATAACCGAATACATCTTTATTGGCCCAGAGGTTAATTTATCTTGCTCTTAAAAAGACATAGCAGTGCACACAAAACTGACAGTATGTACAGTGCTCGTTCATTACATACATAAAATAAAACATAACGCATATTTACAAAGTGCATCACATCAAATAAAGCAATTACAGTGTAGATAAGACTAAATAAAATTTTACCACAAATGAATACAGAATAATTGCTCATAAAATTGTTTCTAAAGTCATCACTGAGCGCAACAACCCTTTTCATCAAAACCTCTGTGTCTCTAGGTGGCATTTCTCTACATGTCCACCAGATTAATAGTCAATCTGTCTCAGACCTACATCTCAATGTATCTCATCAACACACTGGGACTGCCCAAGGTAACACACGCACACACACACACACACACACACACACACTATTCAAGTCACTATTTACTCAGATCTGTCATTCAAACGAGGTGTTCTGCCTGGCAAAAACCAACATTTACAATTCCACATTATTATCATATGTTTTATTTTGCATATTTCACATTTAATAGTGGACTCATGCACTTTAAATATTAAAATATTTTCTATGCTGAGCACCTCTCTCTTTCTTCCCTCCCTCTTGTCCTGCATCAAGAGTTCATGGTGAACATACCATTAATGATATGTCTGACCTAAATTATTTTCTAATCTTTCACTAATCGTTTCTTTCTTTCCCTCTCTCCCTCCAACAGAAGTTCATAGCGACTATACCGTTAGTGATGTACCTGAGTGGCTTTCTGTCCTCCTTAATCATGAAGCCTGTCAGCAAACTCATCGGAAAATGCGTGAGTCAGACCGTTCACCCCTGACCCTGAACTTCTGACCTTGGCCTAAGAAATAAAGCAGGGAGTATTTATTTAAATGCCTTCACAGTGTCGCACCTTTAATAAATAATAGTCCTTCAAGAAGTTTCATTTGACTTTGGTTGAACATCAAAAAAATTTATGAACAGACAACTGCAAACACTGGCTTCAGAAAGTGAGTAAATCTCCCAGGGTCGCAATGTAATATGTAGAGGTTTCTCATTAATATGTTGCTGTGAAATGAGTTGTAGTGACACATGATCAGTTCAACCCCAAGGACTTGAACTGAAAACAGACATTTTGTGTAGTGAATGAACAGTGAAGTGTTAGTGAGTTAAGCTGAGCTCAGCAACACCTCTGGCTGAGTCACTGGGTAACAGGCAGGGACAAGAAGTTGACTGACTGTTTTTCTGCCCTTTCATTTTGTCATCTGATTTTACTGTCACTAAATGTTAAGCAAACAATGATTTGGTTTATCAAATAGCAGGATTTGACTGTAAATCTGTGCTTTAATTTAATCTAGATTGTATTTATTTGTACATTGATAAGAAGGAGAAGTTCAAATTTGAGAAAAAAGGAAGATAGATAGCTACAGTGCATGGATGCATACATACTGTACATATGTAAGAAACTAAAATCAATTAAATAAACTAATTTATTAGATTAACCAATTTTTTAAATCTTAATTTACCCAACAAAGGTTTGCTGAGCATGCATTGGTCTTTAGCTCATTTAGTCTTTTGCTTCACATTCACACAGTTCATACTGGTGGCCACTGGGAGCTGCCCAGTATAACCAGAGTCCACTGAGCAGCTCCACTGGAGCAGTTGGGGGTTCAGTGCCTTGCTCAAGGGCCCCTCAGTGGTAGCTGTTAATGGAAAGAAGCTCTTTACTCATACATACAGTACTTACCCTACCCAGATTGTCTCAGCTAGGCCAGGGATTTGAACCAGCAACCTTCCAGTCCCACTTCTTTAACATTTATTCATCTCTGACTTCACTGACTAATGACTGTGCTCTGTCTCTCTCTCATCTGATTGGTCCAGCTGACCTACTTCCTGGGCCTGCTGCTGATCTTGGCCTTCTCCTGTTGGGTGTTGCTGGATGGCAGGATGGGTCAGCGGGTGTATGGGGCGGCCATCTTGCTGGGGGCGGGGTCAGCCACCATTTTGGTGATGTCACTCGCCATGACTGCTGACCTCATAGCTGATCAGACAGTAAGGCACGTGTGTGTGTGTGTGTGTGTGTGTGTGTGTGTGTGAGAGAGAGAGAGAGTGGTGTGTGAACTTTGGTAATTCTCTTTATACATCCACCGTCTTATCTCCTTGCCTGAGTTCAAGAGGCGGATAAAGGACATGTTGTATGAGTCATTCTCGTGTTTTTAATCTGTTCATAGTTATTTATTGGGTAGGCTAGAAGTTTTATTGTTATTTATTCCTTTTGATATGTAATTTGTAGTAATCTTTGTTGTGTCCCTTGTTTGTTAATTTGTATTGCTTTGCCTCATCTTGGCCAGGTCACACTTGTAAATGAGGTCTTGAACCTCAATGTGTTCTTTCCTGGTGAAATAAAGGTTACACACACACACCTCTCATTCTCTCTCTCTCTGCAGCAAAGTGGAGCGTTTGTCTATGGAGTCATGAGTTTTACTGATAAGGTGGCTAATGGAGTGGCTGTGATGATCATCCAGGCCTTACAACCCTGCCAGTCAGTACACAAACACACAAAAAAACACAACAGAGTAATTTAATATATATATGTTAGTATGCAGTGTAAAAGACAGGTAGATAGGTACAATCGTTTCTCTCTCTCTCTGTCTATTAGTACTATAGTGTGCTGTCCAGCTTGCATGTGGTTCTACCATTACATCATGGTCATAGTGACGGGAGGCGTGGCCTTTGCCGCGGCGATAGCCCTCTGCACCATCTTCATCTGGCCAATCAGGATCAGAACACGTGAGTCTTAGAACTACACCAATTTGTGTTTTGTAGTTTTATTGCCTAACTTGTTTTAGCTGTGTGCATGCCCACAGCTTAACTAGTTGTTTCCTTTATGTGGGTTTTAACATGGATGCTGCTGCCAATCAAATAATAAAGATTGACTTGACTGTGTGTGTGTGTCCAGGTGGTCTGCCAGGGGTCTCGGTGCAGGATCCAGTGTCGAGCTCTGATGATGGGTCAACTAACACTCCTTCCGTAACGCTGACCTCCTGACCCTACGACAGACTGACAGAAACGTCCTAACAGGACTCGACTGGATAGATAACTTTCAGATTAATATTTTTTTTAAGATTCATTTTTACTTTTTCGGATAGAGTACAAGAGCAATTCCTGAATGGTTGCTTGACTTGTGCACTTAATATGGCCGCCCTAGCACGTTTGAAAACGTTGTCATGGAAGTGAGCACAGGAACCAAAGGAACCGGGAACGTACAATAATTTTTTTTTTTAAAGCTTAAAGGATAATCCTGTCCATTTTCAACCTGGACCTTATTTTCCTATCAATTTCCAACATTCAGACTGATTCTGACCAAAATCTTGTCAACTGCTTCACTATAGAGCAGATTGAAGAATTCTTGCAGGACCATTTGGCTGGTACACTTATGATAACGGAGATGAGAGCCATAAGTATCAAGAGGGGGACGATGAAGTGAACCAGATATATTCCGAATTGTGTTTCTGTCCATCCTAATTCTGCGTTCTGCAACAGCAACCACTGGTTATGAACTGGCAAAACTGAGGTCTTATGCTGTGTTCCAGTCAAAGTCGGAAGTTGGAAATTCTCACTTGTAGTTCGTAATTACAACCATTGTGTGTTCCAATGGTCCAGCTCGAAAAAACCAGGAGAGAAACTTGGACGCCTGCGAGATTTTCTTTGGCCGACATAAAATGTTGCTGTTCCCCAACAGATAATGTTATGTTAATATTTGGCAACATTAGCTAAGTTAATGCACCATGTTAGCAGCAAAGTGCAACTTCATATTTCATCCTTATATGTTTAACCATTTACCGCATGGGTGTTTTGATAGATTTAAGGTAATGTAATGTTGAAAACATGACGTCAGATAACTGCATCTTGGGGAAACTAGTAGGAAAACTAGTAGAAAGTTTGAATTTCCGACTTTCTGACATCTGAACATGGCATAACTTTGTCTGTATAGACTGGCAGACAAATAAACCACTACATAAAAAGTCAGGCAGGCGGGTCAGCTGAGTACTGACTTGAAATCCACAGATTATCATGATGATTAGGAGGAGGAGGAAGGCTCTGCTGCAACGCACAAAAAGGACCAGAACAGGCAATGTATATGAACTTATCCTGTGTGAACCTTTGATGATAATAATAGTATTACTGCAGTAATACTGTCTGCAGCAGAACCAACCTGGGAAATCCACACAGCACACTGCTGTTCAGCTGATTGAAAAGGATACGCTATACTGGCTATTGAGTCAGTTCACATCATATATGCAGTGTTTTGGACAAGAGCTTGTATCCTGGTAAAGTCTCATTCTGGAGTGCTCTAGCATGTTTAATACACTACCAAAATGAATGTTTATCAAAGCTCTGGGATACAATGGAAACTGAACTTGTGCAGGCTGTGAAATCCAACAGTAAGTGGGATGAGATGTATATGTGGCTTATTTTGACATAACCTCTTATTTGGGTTTCTCATTAATAGAACAACAGCTTATCCAGGTTATTGTTCAATGGAACACTTGAGTATCCTGAGTAAGGGGTCAGTATGCATGTAAACCCACTCAGTGTGACTGTCATGTCTGAGACAGATGGTTGTGTTTTTAACTGACTTACTTTTTACATTGTCTCTGCTTTGATTGTAATCAAAGACCAAATTTCATATGAATATGAAAAAACATGTATAATCAAAAGAAACTTGAATCGCATTTAATCGTTGTTGGTAAAAAGGGACTTTACGCTAAATGGATCAACTGCATAATATATATATTCATATGATGTGTGAATAATGGTATAAGGGAATCATATTTGAAAATAAATGTCATGGGAATCGTGTTGGGAAACCATTAGAGGCATTTTGATGTTTGACTCAGAGCCATAGATAGAGTTTGGCTGGTGTTAGTAATGGGAAGGTTGTCGGTTCGAGCCTGGGCAAGGGACGGTGCTGAACATCAAGTGCCTTGCCGGTGGCCAGTGGCCCATAACACTAATACAACCTGACTAAACTCTCCCTGTGGCTCTGTCCGATGTTGTGTGGTAGCGGCAGGAGAGGAGGAGATTCACAGGGAAGTCTTAAGCACTGGGTGACTGGTAAACTGGCCAACAGCTCATGACGGGGTTGACTCAGTTCACAATTCAGTAAATCCAGGAAGTGGATTTTTCTTTTTCTTCACAATTTAAATACTGGAAATCTTTTGGCCTGAGAAGTTTGTCATATCCAACCAGTTATCAAGTAATTGAGGATGAATGCTTTGTCATTAGCAAATTAATTTGAGATTCATGTTACATTTTGAATTGATTGAATTCAAAGAGAATTGATCACAACCCTGCACCCAAGTCTACTATTCCCTACACTGCTCTTTCAAAGCACTGTTTTGTTTCTGTGTAAATGCAGCGATAAACCCTCAACTCATTTTTTATATTTTCATTTACCTGTTATGTCTGTTTGAATTTTCTTGCCCCGGTGAATTCCATGATTATATGTGTGATGTTGATTTAATAAAAGGGAAACTTATTAAACGTGTTTCATAAGGAGCAACTGGAACTGTGTGTTTATCTGACTTGAATCTTGAACCATTACAGTCACATGAACTGGTAATCATTTACTCAAGCTTATAGAAACACTTAGCACACAAACATACACACCATCATGTCGTCACCTCAGGAAGTTTTCAAACGTATTCATGCAGAAGAGTCCTAAATAAAGAGTAAATATGCAGTTATGAAAGATGTTTTATTAGGAACGATATTTCCTGAACATGCAAACAGATTGTCACTTTTGTTTTAGTAGAATAACAACTCTCACAAACATTCAAGTCAGCCTCCCAAACATGGCTAAAGAGTATCACATAATTTTTACATGAACCTTAGTGCACTCAATGGAATTGAATGATTAACAATTATATGTGAAGTCCAGATTTGGAAGGCGTGTGTGTGTGCGTGTATTTACTGCTTCTAGTTTCCTTTGAGTTGCAGTGGGACAATCATTTGCTCTCCATCACACCACTGATCTCAGATAAGCTGTTGAAAGTATGAAAACATTATTACAGTAAATTCACACTTCACCATGTTGTGACTGGTCTCTATTAATGCTAGTAAAATCTTTAAAGTCTTTTGAAGTGGTTTGGTCGTTGAAGCAGCTCCATAGCCATTACTTATTTTAATGTTATGACATTTTGCGATTTTCCTGGACAGTGAACTGGAAAGATAAGAGAGAGAGCAGACGAATGTTGGCATATTTAACCTTGATTTAACCATTTCAGTTCCTTTGAGATCCAGAATCGATGTAGTAAGGCAGCCTCGACCAGCCTCGACCAGCCTCGCGCCTCGACCAGCTTCGACCAGCCTCGACCAGCCTTGTGGGTAGCAGCACACGTGAAGTTTCACAGGTCGTAGGTTGTAAATCACTAACACACTATTATTGTCCCACAGACTATAAAGTTGAGTGATTGTGGGCATGTATTACATCCAAACTGTCCCACAGGGTTACAATCCAGATGTATTATGCCTGTGTTAATGCTGTTTATGTGTTTTAATGTGGTGTGAGTTCACATGAATCAGAAGTGAGATCCCCCATTGTTTCCTCCCTGCTGATCGGCCCTGAAGCCAGGACAGACATTGTGGCAGTGGAAGCCTAGAGTTATGTCTCAGTATACATACAGTTGTGCACATGCTCACAGACACATGCACAAACATGGTTTTATTAGCACTTTTATTGGTAATCTGCATAGGGCACTAGCCTCATTCCTATAATTGATTCTCATCAAGGTCAACATCAATTGTAAGGTTGACTGATATGGGTTTTTGAAGGCTGATATGGATATTTAGTGGTTCAAGCACATAGTACTGAACCCACAGAACTTGAATGGATAGAACGGTCCTTCCACTGTTTGCCATGGTAATTTGGCTAGTACAGCATGAAATGTCGATGATGGCATTTTAAGGGTTAGTTGCTATGGTGACAACACAAGTCTGGGCATTAAGGATGTAAAGTCTGTCACACTTGCTTGAGAACTGCAGATGTGTCTGTTGCACGAGAGCTTAGCAGACTGTCAAAACTAAACTGAAAGCTGACATTAGCAACAAGGTTAACATAGCATTATCAAAGATTGTACTTCTCTCACTAGCTCTTCTAGTCAACATTAGCATATTAGTAATCTATATGGCAGCAAGGTGACGGAGAAGGTCCTTTGGTCCTTGGTGCAAAACTTCTTGCCTCAGCGACTTGCCGTAAGTCGGTTTATACGGAAGCTAGCCCAAAGGTACACATAAAAATGGCCGCCGCTCCGACCATCCAGGAACATTGATTTGAATGATGTTTCCTGGGGATGATGACACAACCTCAGATCAGTCCTCTGTCTAACAGGAAAGTCTAAAGCCTGCAGGATAATTCACCCTAACAGACTCACCTAGCCTCTAACTGCCTCCATCCTAAGCTTTTCCCCAGCAATCAGCCTAAAATACTAGATACTGACTAAATTCACCGTAGTTAACGACAGCTCTTCTCTGTGAAACACTGTTGGTGTGGTTGCTAGCGCTATGTTCAATAGATTTGTATACTTTAGCCTATCAGGATACGTTTAGTGGACCTAGAGAAACCTTTAAAGGCCCTATATGTAAATTGTTATTCTTACTGACACCGGTGGCCGTTAGGGGAACTGCAGTCGGTCTCTTACACGTGCTCCTGGCTCGTGCGTGCCCCGTGGATGTGTGTGTGTGAGGCAGGCTCGGGAACGCGCATAACGTCACATCCGGTAGATTTGCCGCGAAAACTCGGCCCGAGACCTCCACATTCCTGCTCATACAGAGACTGAACGGCTGAACAGAGAGAGACAAGGCTGGTCTCATTAGTTCTCATTAGTTATGGAGAATTCACTCATTGGCAATAAAAAACGCATAATGAATGTTAATTTCGGCCGAAAATGTACATATAGGGGCCTTTAAGAACCTGGTTGTAGACAAAACTTAAAATTTACCATCACTCAGAAGAGATGAGTTAACCATCTAATAAGGCAGCTCAATCTACCCCAAAAGATAAATATCTCAAATGAGAATTTTACTTTAAGTACAGATGATTGTTTTATTGATTTTAGTAGGAGA
>OMLI01074731.1:0-12772 GCA_900302605.1 Rondeletia loricata | reverse complement strand
CCCACCTGGTAGACATGAAGAACTAGGTTCGGGAACAAAGGAACACTCCTCCAACACCCTCCTACCCCTTCCCCTCATCCCGCGACCCTTTCCCCTCATCCTGTGACCCCTTCCCCCATCCCGTGACCCTTTCCCCATCCCGTGACCCCTTCCCCCCATCCCTCAAATAAACAGTCTAAACGTATGTCATGGTGGTGTGGTCCTTGTTAGTGAACCGCCTAGTAGGGCGATTCACGCTATGAGATTCTGTAACATGTCTTCCTGTTTAAACTTTCACGCCGAGTATACAAATCCAGAGTGCATCCAGAGTGTTTGTCATATGTGTGTGTGTGTGTGTGTGTGATTGTGTCTATGTGTGTAGAGCTCCCACCATCAGGTCTAGCAGATGTTTAGCTGCTGGTGAAGATGACTATCACCCAGCATGATAATAAGGTCACGTCAAGGAGTGTTTGGATGCAGATGTCTACAAGCTGATTGTGTGTGTGCATGTGCGTGTGCATATTAGTGTCACCCGAGCTTTGCCAAGTGCAAAAATTGACATTCACCCGCTGCACTTTGCAGAGCAGGGCGACACACAGGCACAGACACATACACACACATTCAAAGTCACCTATACATAGACACATATACACACTCACTCACACGCACCAACACAACGAAACACAGTCACACACACAACGCATACAAACTCGTTCTAGCACTCATACATAATGCACACAAACATACACACACAGACACAGAATCACAGAGAGACAGACACGCCTTTAGGGTTGTAGATCCATATGGTAGCGATGGTAGGAGACAATTGTTGAAGGGATTTAGAAACCTTGTTTTCAAGTCCCTGTTCGCTCCTTCGCTGTGCGACATATGCTGTACACACATGCTGTACACACACCATTAAATATACCGGGAGGTGAACACAGAAAAATCACATTACCCTCTAGGATTTTATTTAAATTAAGGGTTTCATTCCAAAATGCTATATCCATTTTGACACAAAAAAACCTTAAATTAAAGACTGAAATGTTAAAAAATACAGTTGCTATTAAAAACATGATAGAAAATATTAAAAGGATCACCTAACGAGTTTTACTTTCATGTTAACAATCAGCTACTGAATTATGTCATGCCATGTCATTTCACAGCAGCATATTGATGAGAAAATCCTATATGTAGAACCTTTAACATGATTGTTATTTGCATGTAATATGTAATGGAATATATTATCTCTTTTGTGTATACAGCAATGGTTCTCGACCATGTGCCATCGAGGTCCAAGACTGTGCAGGTTTTCCTTCCAACTAAACACTACAGCAGCTGATTTCACAGATTAGTTCCCCTCTCTGGTTGAAGGTGTGAAAATCAGAGAAATATGCTGCTGTAGTGGTTGGTTGGAATGAAAGCCTGCAGACTATTGGGCCTGGATGGCACGTAGTTGAGAACCACAGGTCTACAAGTACATGGTCAGATATAAAGTTGTGTTTTGCAGTACATCATTTTGCAGAACTGGTCAGACAGATTTATTAGCAGATTTCTGAGCAACCCTGGCTTAAATAGCAATTGGAAATATTTCTTTGTCATTGTTTCAAACTACTTGGAGTGGCTGGTGTGTGGGATATTTCCACAGGGCAATTCAGATAAGTATGTTTGGAGCGGTATAATTGAACTCTGGCGCATTCACTCCTTTAGTTCGATTTGTTTGGCCAGGTGAGAACAATGCCATTCAAACTCAGTTGGCACCAAATAACCGCATGTAGACGCCTGCGAGTCTCAGTCCTCTTCCAAGAGAACTGTGGGCCAACTAACAGGAAATCACCCCAAAACGCAAGGGTTTATGGGTAGAAGGAGACGGATATTGACATCTAGCAGTTCCTCATGCTTGGAAAGCCCAGCATAACAAAATGAAGCATGGACTGATGCTCATATTCAACAATTTGTTCACGTGTTCTTCACTGGTATGAACAAAACATCAATTACAGCAACGAGTACAGACTCATCCATCATGCTTAGCTAAAGTTATAGGGACTGGAATCAGATTTGTTTTGACTCCCACCAGCTGCCATAATGTCTAACCTGGCAGGATGACAGGTTACCAAAACTCTGTCCAATAAACAAGTTTCTTGTGAGTCCATGTGACTTTTCTTTACAAGCCCTGGTTCGCTTGTAACTGGGCAGTGAACTTAAATGAACCAAATACAACAGTCAACTTTTCCACTCTGTTTTGGGCCAAAGACAACAAACTGTAGGTGTGATCACACTAAGTCACCAATCACAAAAAAGCATATTAATTGCTTTTCGAATACTTTATTTTGATAGTCTAAACTTTACTGCCCCTCACTATATTGCCCTATAACAATGAACCTCACCCATCCGGCACCTAAGAAGGCTGAAATGAACCATGATGGATTTGAAAATACTTTTTGACCCAAGTCAGTTTTTGAGGTGGATTGAGATATGACGGTCTAAATTGCACAACACCATGACTGCTTACATCTTCACATGCCATTATAGAAAGGTCCAGGAAATGAAAAAGAAACACAAACCACCACAAATAGAGTGTTAGGTCTTTGCATGTGAGAAATCTATTTTCATGTTTAAAACTCATTTGCATGTGAGATTGTCATGCACATGGAAGAATTAATTTGCTCCATTTGGTCTTTCTGCATCTGCAAAGTAGCAGATAACCCACTGTTTCCTTGCAGGAACAGAAAATGTAATATTAATTGAAAAGTCATGCGCTGGTAACATCATGGGTCAACAGCAACCTGAACACGGAAGTGCGACAGAGGAAGTGACAGAGTATTGGTACAGTGAAAGCAAAGAAGAGCAGTTGCGTGGTTGAGTAAAGTGGACAATAAAAGTTTTGTTTTTGAGTTCTTGTGTGGAGGGTGGGGGCGAGACTCCCAAGGATGGCAGAAACAGCATCGACAAGTGGAATGGCAACAACGATGACACAGGGCCTGGCTGGATCTAGTGCACGTGCTAAAATGGACAATGGCGGCGGTAATGGCGGGGACAGGGTGAAGGAGTGGGCCTACAGTAAAGGGCTGACGCTGGGAGTAGAAATTGAAGGTGAAGATGATGCAACGATGATGGAGTTATGTACGGATGATAAAGAGGGAGTGTGGCATGGTCATGGGGTGTCGGTTTAATGGG
Organism: Rondeletia loricata; assembly: GCA_900302605.1. Taxonomy (NCBI): domain Eukaryota; kingdom Metazoa; phylum Chordata; class Actinopteri; order Beryciformes; family Rondeletiidae; genus Rondeletia; species Rondeletia loricata. Next base: position 9,616 of record OMLI01074731.1, on the reverse strand, counting down.
CCAAGAAGATTTGAGATAACGATGGCAACAGAGGAGGGGAAGGGCAGATTAATGGATGGGTTTCAACTAAAAAGCAGTAGAGTCATGGCAAAAGAACTGGTTAATGATGAACTGATTGTGTCATTTATAAATCTGCCTGTATATACAAAAGACGGGGACATTCTGAAGAAGTTACGGGAGTGGGGGGTGAAGGCGATATCCCCGATAAAGAGACGGTTTAGGAACACGGTTTTGCCGGGTGAAGTTCAATGACCAGGTAAAAAGTTTGCCTTACTCTACGAAATTCTGGACAATTACGGGAATACAACATTTCAGGGTAATTCACGATAGGCAGGTGAGGGTTTGTAGGCTGTGCATACAGCCGGCACACATCCTACAGGAATGCCCGGACTTTAAGTGTCGGAGGTGTGGGGAGCAGGGGCATTATGCTCGGGAGTGCGTGGACTATGTGAGGTGTGATAAGTGAGGGGAGCAGAAAATACTATGTACATGTGGAGATGAGGACAGTGGGGAGAGCGAGGAAATGTTTTACGGGTCAGTGGAGGAGACGGAGGTGGAGGGAGACGGAGAGGAGTGGCGGTCGGCGTACGCCACTTCCCACGCAAAATTTGTGATCTATAAAAACAAACTTGACGGGAGAATGTGCGCACCTGTACGTAAACTCTGACCCATGCGTACGAACATTTTGGAGACGGGAAATTGGCAACGCAGATGTTGAGGTGGTGAATTGAAGCCAGATTGTATAATGATGCCTCTCACACATTTAATTTCACTTCATATCAAACATTAATTATAGATCCACGTTATCGTAAACATTCAAACCAGCAGTGTTATTTGTACTTGCGCTAACATAACAAAACCGACATAAAAAAAAACAACTATCAAACTCATTTTGGCAAGTTGTGAAGCAATCAGTCTGATTGCTGTAAACATAAATATTGCGGTGACACTCGTGCGTAATGCTGCATGATGGATGCACTGGCACTGCTAGAGGACTACGCGAATGGAAGGATTACTTCAGGGACCATGAACATTTCCGGGCCCATGATGATGACTGACTAATACGCCGATTTAGATTCCCTAGAGCCGTGCTCTTGGATCTATGTGCTGAACTGGGTCCAGCATTAGACAGACCAACCTGACAGAACTGTGCCATCCCGGTACAAATACAGGTACTAACCACTCTGGGGTTTCTGGCAACCATCTGTTACCAGCTGGAATTAGCAGACAGGTATGTGTTTGATATGATTAACAATATATAACGTTGACCTTTCTGCCTAAAGCCCCTTTTGGGAATAATATAATTCTGTTAAATTCTATCCTTAGGTCTGGGATATCGCAGCCGTCCCTGAGTGCAATAATGCCTGCCGTCTTGGATGGCATTATTAATATGAGTAGTTGATACATCAGGTTTCCTTACACTATGGGAGAACAGGCCAACATTAAAAGGCAATTTGCAGCGATTTCCCAAATGTAATCGGCACAATTGACTGCACTCATATTGCTATAAGGGCTCCATATGAAAATGAATGTGTCTACGTTAATCGAAAGCATGTGCATTCAATTAATGTCCAAGTCATATGTGACTCAACATGGTCCTGACGAATATAGTGGCATGATGGCCTGGCTCAACACATGACTCCTTTATCCTGACGCATAGCAGTGTAGGGAACAGACTACAGGCAGGCGCTGTGCGTGGTGGCTGGCTTCTTGGTAAGTTAATAAACAACTTATTGTAGAAATTTTCGGCTCTTGTGCGCACGTACACTTTTAGTATGGCTCCTACGCACTGTTTTATAAATGAGAGCCCTGGTCATTGAAGCATCTAACACCTTGGCCTCTCACCTAATCCAACATTTCAACTACAATATTGCGCACAGAACACTTTTCTCAGAGAATCCTCTTGTTCTGCATTTTGCCATGTCATGTTGCTTCATTGAGAAGCAGCTTGAAGAATAATTACTCCCCTAGAACACTTCACCAGCCCTGAAGCTGTTAACGGGTCAAAATGACTTTTGCACTTCTCGTGGGACCCATCCCGAAATTACTTAACATAGCCTTAGCTTCTCATTAGCGTCGAAGCTAGAGGGCCGTCCCTGCTGTATTGGTGGTGTAGATTGAGTTTCTTTTGCCACTCCGGCTATTGCTAATGTGTTTTCAAGAATTGCCATGCCTCTGTCAATCACTGCAGAGACCATTTCCCAAGCACACGCCCACAGGTTGCTCGACGATGCTTGATAAACCTTTTTCTCAGTAAGGGATTTGACTTGAATTTCGTTTGCGGACAAGAGTCACATAGGTATTAAGAGTGGCGGTGTTAGGGACGGTAGCCTGAAGGTCAGAGAAGTGGGCTCATGAGCAGAAGATCACCAGCACAAATTCTGGGACCAAGTGGAAAATTTAGGGTCGTTGAATTTAATTAAAAACACTTTCCTGCCTTAACAACTACCGCAAAAGTGCCTTTGAGCAAGGCACTGAACCCCCAACTGTTCCCAGGTGTGCAAGTAACCCTCCCTCCCCCTTTAACGTCTCCCACAATGTTGCCATAACTGGTTAAAGTCGCAAGGAAAGGGTATTTCCATGGCGTCTTGCTTCCGGAATATGCCATAATGTTGGGGCGGGACATAATGCAAAGAGGGACTGTTCAAAATTGGGGCGGGTTGGACCATAACAAACATGGAAAGTGACTCAGAGGAACCGGATGCTAGCCAACATTCCACTGTAGAGGACCACTTGCCTCCTCCAACACCTCCATCACCCGCCCCGTTATTGGCGCAGGCAGCCACCGAAACTCTCAGAGTGAAGGAAGCGGAGGAGGAAGAAGGAGAGGAGGAATGTTTTTGTCTCCGGTGTGAGGCCAAAACATTTATAATAATGCATCGCTGTACCAAGTAAGCACTAAGCACTTTCCAGGAAGTAAAATAAATGAGATTTTGGAATAAAAATACAAGAAAATAAAGAGAATGGACAATTAGTTTCCTCTCATCGCGACTTTAAATAAGGGAGGGTAGAAATAATTGGTCTGAAAATATGTGTTCTGCAACAGTAAACCTGAAAATAAACTAATGCTTCAAAGGTAAGAGCAACATTCATCCTTCTAGCCCAGAGCCAGGCCTATGTAAGAGACTTGACCTCAGAGTGATATCGTGATGAGAATAGGATATCTGTATAATGTCAGTGGATGAAACACAGAATCGGGCTATACATAACTAACTATAGCACAATCTGATAGGGGACTAGTGGATTACACAGGGGAGCTGAGCCAGATGCTATGCATGTTAATCAGCGCTGGCATTGTTCATGTAAATTGGCACATGTTACACACATGCTTGCACACACCAATGCATGCACACGCAAAAAGACACACAAGCGTGCACATGCACACACATACACACACATATACAAGCACACTCCTACACAGGAACACACTCACTCCAACATGGGTTAACTAATTCAACTCTGTGCTGAGGAAGAACACAAATCAATGTTCTCCCCTGGAAGGCACTATAGAGGCGGAAACAGTAGGTCGCTATAACCGATGCGCCAAGTTGACAGCAAACCAAGAACTCAAACAATGAAAGTTAACGTTGATTGGCATCTTCATTGTCAATAACTCTGTCATCCCGATCCTTCAACATTATACACAATGAAAGGCAATACGCCAACAACAGCACGTCTGAGACAGCCCGTCATTACTGAAGACACGCATGGCATTCTATTGTAACCGTCAAATCATTAAAATATCATTTCCCACGTTTCCTTGTCTGTGAAAGACAAAGGAAATAGAGAGAAACGAAAGTCTGTTGTGATCACCGTGGACAGCAGGCTACGTGATTTATTTCTCAACAAAGTGCCGGCTGAAAAAACTGTTAATAGAATGTTGAGGTTGTCTTCATGGGTGACGATTTTCTTCCTTTCTTTTACATTTTACAAAGTGACGAATGCCCTCACTCCTCTTCATCACTTCGCATTCCTCACGCCGTTCTCTCACCTTTAACCTCTTCCAAACCCCTTCGTCCCTCGGTCCCTTCCTCCTCCGTTCTCTCCACTTTTCATGTTCCTTCATCAGCGTCCTCCCCCTCATTCTCCTGCTTTCTCTTACTCCTCCTTCACTTTCCTCTTCTCCCACCTCCTCGCCATCCCTCAAAGTGACATTTGCAGCCAAAGGAGAGGAGGAGACAGAGTAGAATTCAAACAAGGGAAGCTGTTCCTCTGCTGGCAGCCTGCTGGCCATCCATCTAAACACAGGTCAGGTGTGAAAATAAGAACGGCTCAGCCAGAACTCTCATTTTTCTGTGTGTGTGCGTGTGTGTGTGTGTGCGTGCGTGTGTGCATGCATACACCCACTGCGTCTGTCTGACCAAACCGGCTCACACATTTACAGTGACTGAGCACTACAGGTTTCTCCCTATCTCTCTTCCTTTGCAGTGAATGATAGGAGAACTGAGATAGAGTGGAGTCTAATTTCATTTAATTTAATCAAATTATATTATACATAGACATGTGCAACAGCGTAACTCAGAGTAAGCACACCAAGGCTCAGATTTTGAACATCTGTCATCATAAGGGACAAGAATGGCCATGTTCAATAGCAAAGTCATCACAGCAAGCAGAGACGGAGGATGATTATTCTAACTGACCTGAGCCTACACAAGACTGGCTCTTGTCCAGTGATTTGTGGTCTCAGGTAATAGATCATGTGATACTGTATTGATCCCTGTAGGGAAATTCTCTTTCCGTTTGTCCCCCCTCCACAGGGAGGTCAGGGGTGAGGGTCAGATACAGAAGAGCGCTCCTGGAGTCTGTACAGATTCAGTCTTGTAACTTGTGCATCACACATTCCCCTCAGGAGTCTCAGGATCTGCTGACATCAAGTATCTTCACAGCCCATCATTGCAATGGTCAATCATCCATCTGATATCCAGGAAGATTACGGTTTCTGCCCCCAACGTGATGAAATCTATGGATCGGGCGTTGTCCGCCCATCCGTCCGTCAAATGCGATATCTCAGGTGATGGACTATCTCAGACACCACTGGTCTGACACATCTTGGTTCTGTGTTGGTAAAAAGAGGGCGCTGTAATTAAAGGTCAATATTCTTAACTTAAAGCTACATTCACTAAGATACATGGATGTAATTTGCCGGTCCGGCAGCCTTGTGAAATGAGAATCATGCAGGCTCGCCTCCAAATTAGGTCCATATTCAACGTAATTGCATCGTGGTTGATTCTACATGGTGCATGCAGCTTTAAATGTGATATCTCAGACAACACTGGTCCAGTTTTGATGATACTTGTAGGAATGGTGCATTGCATTTTGAGTTTAAAAACATTACACTGATTGGCCTGATGGAGGCGCTATAATTTTAGGTCAAAATTTCTCATTTTGAAAGGCCCTAACTCCAACACTGTACGTCCAATTGACACAAAACTTGCTATACACATTCAGCTATCCTAACAAATTACACATGGGTGCTATAATTAAATGTCAAAATGTGTAACTCAAATGTGATATCTCAAACACCTCCAGTCCGATTTAATGAAACGGAGGTTTCAACATGATGCATCTTGTTACTGATTCGCTCAAGGGGTGCCTGCATCATTTGTGGCGGACGAAGTGTTCACTTTTTCAGATTGTTCCTTTTGACGCATAGGTTCATGTAGGACATCTCTGTCTCTCTCTTCATCTCATTAGGACCAGGATGCAAACCCACCAGTCAATAATAACAACCAGTAGACAACCAGTACTACTACTTATACATGCTACGAGCTGCTACAGTGCCCAAGCCAACTCTTTCTCTCTCCTGGACACTTTGTGTGACCTTGTGTCGAATATACCTCATGGAGGACAAGGTACAGTGATCCATAATGAGTGCACTCCCACTGGTGTCATGGATATGCATGGTCCATCAGGGTATTTACTGGATGCTACTAACTCGTTAGCGATGCTACCAGTCTCTCTTTAGGCTTGTAAAGACAGAATTATAAAGTTATTTGTTCTCATCATTTTACTGTCTGTTGAAAGGAGAGGTAGCAAAATTTGTCAAAGTTAACATGGCTATGGCTGACACACTAACAAAAAACTAAATCAATGTTTAGATTTGGCAAGGATCTCATTACATGGTTTGGGAGGGTGTAACCCAGTAATGTAGTTTTTCCTGTGTTTTAATGCTTAGCCCAGCCTCTCCATGTCTACCTGCTGTACATGAAGGCATCATACACAATATGTGGGCTCTCCCAATGCTCTTTGTTGTTGGCATTTGTTTCAGTTTAGTCAGTTCAGAAAGCAATCTGAAACGGCAACTCAATAGCCAAACTAACAATATTGATTGCTGAATTATGGCTGACCGGTTGGTTATTTGATATTGACTACACACTGATTCAGGTGGTGTAATCTCCTTGAAAAGGATACACAGCTGCAAGCGAAAGTGAATATGTTATATTGATTGAATAATTGTATCACTGGAAATGTGTGGCATTGTTTAATACTGACTTAAAATATTAAAACCTAATTCCCTGTGTGCTTGATTATGCAATGACAAGAAGTCACTTATTAAATATAATTTCAGCAAACAGAATATTTTCAACAAGTAATGGTTACACTCGTTGCTACATGTAGCGACCGCTGCGCTCAGACCGGTCGCTGCATTATCCCGTCAGTAGAAGTTAGTATTTCATAAACACGGTCGCACTCGACAGAAATAGTTTTGTATGACGGATCGCTTTATTCCCACTGTGGACAAAACGTTTTCGGCCCACTGGCCTTCATCAGAGTCTGTGATCGTTTAGGTTCATGAGTGACCAAGACCTGCTGGGCTTTTCATATGATGATAGGAGCAAAAAAAACACACCCAAACATAAATCTAGCTATTGGGCTATAGCCTTAACAGCGCTAACATTTGTGCTAATGAGCAGGGCCATTTATCAAACTTAAGTAAAGTCGAACAGCAGGGTGTGTGTGGCTGTGGGAATGATAGGCGCCACTATTGATTTCTCACTGGGCACGTTGCAGTGTCTATCGATCCGGCTCTACCTTCAATGGCTGGCACTGTGGGACTTTCTATTGAATGCAAAACAAAGGCACGAGAACGTTTTCATTTTAAAATAATTTCAACCAAAATGAATCCAAAACAAAAGTCCCTCTAAAACATGTGGATAATTGCCAACAGAGCTCCTATGGTTTGTTTATTTTTTTCACTGAGAGTGCAGAGTTTTAGTAGCCTTTAATTGATAACATTTGTCTCTTTGGTTGATCAAACCATTAATTCACCACCAACAAATCCTTTCCGAGCACACTTTGTATGCCATGCGTATTGCTGCAAACACTGGAATGTCAATACAGTCTCTAATTTACCTTGTCCTCCACCAGAGGCATAAGGAGGTGCCTGGACCGCTCTCACCACAACCCACCCACACAACACACACAACCCACACCCCACCCACACAACCCACACAACACACAACCCACACTCTACACACACTGCGAAAGAGCGAAAATAGCAACGCGTAAACAAACAAACAAACAAACACACACACACACACCAATGGATAGCTCTATAGGAGTCTGTCAGTGTGTTAGCCTGAAAGCAGAGTGGAACAGCATGGATGTTTGGCTTTGGGAGCTGTGGCCTCGGTGGAAGGTTGCTCACCTGAAAGCCACAGCATACCAATGAAAACACGCGCATGCACATGCACACACACACACACACACACACACACACACACACACACACACACACACACACAACTACACTTCTGGACTTTCTACCTTAAATTAAATACTGACCATCACGGTCTAATCATTCATATCTACCTAAAAGAACACTATGAATGCCAAAATTGTAATGTACACTGCTTCCAGGTCCTTCAAACAATAGTTATCACAAAGCCAAGCTGTCCTTGGAGAAAACAAGCATTCACTCTTTTTAATTGTAGGTCAGCATTATTCAGATGATGTAGGGAGTTGGGCCAAGCTTCCACACAGTCATCTGGCAATCGGACAAGAGTTTTCTTTTGAACTGGAAATCAGATAACAGCAGTTTGTAGGATAATTGGGTTTCATAGCCAGCTGTTGCCTTCTTAACACCATAGAGGACATTACCATCTACAAGTCACATCATCCCTGTGTGAGAGAAACTACACCTCCGGAGAGGCTACTTGCTACAGATCTTATCCAAAAGATTTAAGTCCTGTACTGAAGAGTTTTTCCCAAAGGATGCTCATATGTAAGTACAGTATTTGCTCATTGTGAGAAAAATAATGGCCAGCAATTAAGGCTTACTCTGTAATGGCCTGCCTGTGGAAGGCTAAGAGTTTAGCCGAACGCATGCTCATTAGAGTGTGTGTCATATAGTTCATGACCAAAGGGAATTTATTATTAGCCTTCACATACTAACAAGGAAATGCTAAATCAACCATATGCCTTTAATTGACAGTTCCAAGATTGACATTGTTACTTTTTACACACCTCGTCCTTGGTTCTCCATCCTGGTCCTCAGGACCCAGAGTACTGCTGGTTTTCTGTTGCCGCATTCACGTCATATCAGAAGAAGCGGAAGAATGGGAAGACATCTCGTTGCCACAACTTGGAAGCAAACTCGTTGGAACACCGACGTCCAAAATATATATATTTTTTAAATCAACCATAAACAAACTGCAGCAAACATTACTAGCTTTTCATAAGTGGGAGATCAAAGCCCATAAAAAAAGCCCACATATTCTACTTGTAATTACCACTAGGAGGTTGACGTGAACGTTTTTTTCCCAGTTGGCAGCTCGTATTTTCGGTAAATCTGACATGACATGAATGCGGCATATCCTACCAGGTAGTTAATTGCAGTTAATTGCATTCACCTGGTGTCCCGGGTGTAAAACAGCTTATTAGATGGATAGAGTGAAAACCAGCAGGGCTCTGGGTCCCAAGGACCAGGGGCCTCACTTATCAACCTTGCGTACGCACAAAACGGGACCTGAAAGTGGCGTAAGCAACTTCCAGTGCCAAGTATGTGACCTATCAAAATAAACTTCACGGGAGAAAGTGCGCACCCGTACGGAAACTTTGACCCATGCGTACGCACAGTTAGGAGACAGGGGAACTTTGCGACGCAGTTGGTGAGGTGGTGAATTGAAGCCAGACTGTATAATGATGCCTCTCACACATCCAGTTTCACTTCACATTACAAACGTTAATCATAGATTATATACAGATGGATCTGATTGACGCGATCATAATGCCAAGATGTGAACCAATCAGTCTGATTGCCGTATAAGCATATAAATACTGCGGTGACATTCGTGCGTAATGTTGCATGATGGCACTCCTGGCACTGCTACAAGACATTGTGGATGGAAGAGTTGCAAGAATTAGGAGGGAGCGAGCGTTCAGGGACCGCGAAGATTTCCTGGCCCATGATGATGACTGGCTAATAAGCCGATTTAGATTCCCTAGAGCCGTGCTCTTGGATCTATGTGCTGAACTGGGTCCAGCATTAGAGAGGTCCACCCGACGGTCCCACGCCATCCCCGTGCCAACACGGGTATTGTCCACCTTGGCCTTCCTGGCAACCGGCACTTACCAGAGGGAACTATCCGACAGGTATGTGTATGTGTTTGATATG
>OMLI01074716.1:0-10390 GCA_900302605.1 Rondeletia loricata | reverse complement strand
TTGTGCTTAAGAATATATGTGTTAAGAATATGCAGCTTAAGGGTTTTTCAATATTACTATAATCAATATTGTTGTATAGAGATGAATGAATTTACAAGTTTCAAGGCAAATATATGTGTGCTGTTATTGATCAACAGGATGTGTTTGATTGCTTTAAGAATATAATAACCCCATTTCAGAAAATTTTCCTCTCTACAATAAATGAGGGTTTATTGTCTTTAATGGTGCGAGGTTAAGTGTAGTAACCCACTATGTCTTTTACTTTTCCCAGGTCAAGGTGGGAATTGAGGTTTGGCAGGTGTGGAGCTTGTGTCCTGCGACTTCTATCCAGAGTGGCGTTTGGCCTTTTTATCAGTCTTTAGATGTAATATTAGTCTTTAGAGTAATATCAGTCTTTCTTTGACTGAAAGATGGAATTCACAGGACGTAGAAGCAGGGATTAGAGATTCAATTGCACTATCTGAACAGCAGTTAGACACATTGCCTTGAATGATTCACTGTATTATGTTTAAATATCATACATTCTGAGTTATGGTCTTAAAACGGTTAGGACTTTAAAGTTTATGTTCCAGTATATTGTTTAGAAATCATTAAATGATTTAAGGGGGGAGTGTCATGGAACATCTTTAATAGGTCATAGATCAGGTCATAGGTCAGCTCATACTTCTAAGCAGAAATGATATTATGTTTTTTTTTGTTTTGTTCTCCTGTGTGTGTATCTCTTCCTAGCTGGGCAAGAACAGAGTGATCTGGCCCTGAACCAGAAGAGGGGGGCCAGTTAGACAGGCTTGGCATATGTTTTGGTTCTGAATTTGTAAACAAATCTTTCCTATATTGCTGTACTCTGACCTTCGTTTTGTTGAGTCCAGCGAGAGCTGGCTCCATGGGTGCACTCATTAAATCTTCAAAAGATGCACTTGTGTTTGTCAGCTTTATGAATCTCACAGCTGTTATAATAAATTAAGCGTGTAGAAGATAAAATTCTTCGACAGCCGCTCCAGGTATGAGCACACCATGTTCTCTACCCTCAGACAACAAGGGCAAGGAGCTGAAGGAACTGGTGAAAGAACAGGAGGAAGGGGAAAAGCCAGATCTCACACCAAAACCTGAGATGGTGCCTCAAGTAGGGCGTAAAGTGGCGTGGGCAGGTGATGAAGAGGAGGAGGAGCAGATGTCTGGCAAAAGCACTGATAGGGACAGTGCTTTTGATGCTGTTAGCTTATTCTCCACGGCCAGCTCCAAAATCTCCCAGCCCAGGAGTGCCAACATCAAAACACTCTTCTGCGTTGGTAAGATTCTATGGTTGTAGATGTTTTTTGTTTAGAGTAATTAGTGTAATTTCCCCTCTGAAACACGCATACATGTATGCATTGCACTAGAGGGCTCACAGTGCAGAATGGCCATATGTGTGAACAAATAACATATAGTACATACATACAATAATTGTACCTTGAGAGATTGTGAGGAAGTATTGTAAAATCAGTTTCCCTGATCTGTATCCCACCTCAGCCTCAGAGGACAGCACCATCAGCAGCACCAAAATGAAGGCTGATTGTAAGGTTCACATCCCATGCAGGAGGGCCCCATGTCCAAAATGCCTTGCACTTTATGCTGCTCAGGTAAGGAGTCCTGTGTACCTAAATGAGACCTGGGTCAAACAGTAGCTACAAATAATCCCTAGTGTTTCTTTTAACCTACTGGTTTACTAGATGGGTGGGGTCTACCATGTGAGGACACTTCAGATAGTGCAGGCAGTGCAGGGTAGGTTACTTTAAAGATGTATTCATTACAGTTGCTAGTTACCTCATCAAAATTGTAATTAGTAGCGTAATCCAAGGGATTACCCACACTCAGTAATGTATTCTGATTACTTTCAGGTTACTTTGTCATATTTGAGGTATAAAGCTATACTGGTACAGATAAGAAAAAGTGAAAAATTGCTAAGTTTGCATACAGACCCAAATTTATTCTGTGCCACATTTGATCAAGATGTAGAACACCTGACACTATTTAAATTGCCTTCTGAGTTTCTTCTCAAAAGTATCTGTCATCAGAATACGGAATACAGTCACAAGTTATTTGTCCAAGTATTCCCTTACTACTCAAACCTGGTGTCAGCTTAGTTGTTAACAGAAAAGCATATAAAATTGACTTTCAAATAATCTAAACTAAATTGGCTTTTAGATACAGTACATTTTGGTGATTGTATAAACTTTTTGACACTAATTGTGTTGTTCCATGTGGCAAACCAAGTCTTCTGGTACCAGTCCAGGCTAAAATAAACCATGAAATCAATTTGACCCAGGACTGAACTCGGTTGAGCCTAGCAGTAAGACTGCCAGGGTTAAGCGTTTGATTCCTACATGAGCCACCCATGCTGACAATGTATGCACTCTCATTATTTGTAAATCATTAGGATCCTAGGCTACGAAGAGTCAAATTGGCCAGACTAGACTAGAATAGATGAATAGAATAGAATAGAATAGAATAGAATAGAATAGAATAGAATAGAATAGAATAGATTTAACACTTGTAATTCTCTCAGTGGGAAATGACAGTACTGGTTTGAGTTGACTGCCTTTCTTTGCCTTATAATAATGTAAAGAAAAATGTAACAGAAAAACATCACGGTAAAGGAAGCAACATTTATCTTTCAGTTGATGTTAATATCTTTGATATTATTTTCTCACATTTTAACTTGACAAGCAACCTCTTCTCCAGCGCATCGTTGCTGCATTGGGCAGGGCATTCTCCAAGTCAAACCGTGTGGGGCCCGCTAACTTCCCATGAGAGGAGTTAGCGGAGGTGTGCGTGTGAGTGAGACCAACAAAACCACCTTACAATATTTATTTGCTGGATCTGGGGGCAGTAACTTGCTGTAACATTGAAGACATCTAGCCACGGCAGTGAGGAAAACCTACAGGAATGAATCCAGCCAGGAAAACCTCACTTTTCCATCCACCATGATAAACCACATTTGGCTGCATAATCCAGAGCGGTGATTGTGGGCCGGTTGATCACCCACTGCCGTAGTTCAAAACCATCTTGTGCTAAGACCTCCCGCAGTTTGTCCACAAGCTTCCTCGCATCGTTCTCTGATGACAAACTCAGTCGGCAGTTGTTTGCATAAAAGGCTGTCAGCACTGCCTCTCAACCTGGCTGTAGAAGTCAACTGGTGGGGACAGGGTGGACATGAAATAACACTGCTGCTCAAAGAGATGGTGCCTTAGCCCAATGAGCAAGACCAATGAGGCCCCAGTAAAAGACTGTAGAGGCAGGTCTTGCAGGTGCCTATATTTCTTCTGGAGGACTTCCACTGGAGTGTCTGGGTATGAAAGCTCACCTGAAGCAATGAAGACACCTAGCCACAATAGTGAGGAAAACATACATGGATGAATCCAGTCAGGAAAACCTCCAATTTCCATCCACTATGATATACCATCATCATCATGGAAATATACCATCACAATAGGAAAAGAAAAACCATCCAGCCACGATGACAGATCATCATAGCAGCAAGGAAAACATGAAGAACATCGATCCACCATGATAACACCATCAACGCCTCCACATAGACACGGAGCATCTGACAGAGCTGCTGCACTTCGCTTACTCTTCAAGAACTTCATGCCCCCTCTCCCACATCTAGCCCCTAAATATGTTGCTTTTGTTTTAAATAAATATAAACTATCTAGCTTTTCTCCACATCTTATTTATATATCTTTGATATACAATAGATATCAAAGAAAAACAGGAATATTTGTTGTATTCATTGTGAGGGAGTTCTTGCTGCTGCAATAGGGCAATTTGAGCTTCTTCTACTGTTGCAGTTGTAAGTTGCTCTAGACAAGAGCATAAACTAAATGCTTAAAAAGTCAATTTAAAATCAGATTTGTGTTACCGTTGTTCCTTGGCCCAATGCCTATCTGTCCACCAAGTTTCATGGAAATCCATTCACAAGTTTTTGAGATATCCTGCTGACAGACAAACAGACTAACAGGGGTGAAAACGAAACCTCCTAGACAGAGGTAAAAAAAATACATTAATTCATTCAATGCAATTCAATTTAAGTGAATTCTATTCCATATATTAAGGGAATGGTTAGTATATTATATCCATTACATTATGTTGTAGATACAATCAACAATTTATATAATCATCTAAATGTATAGTATGACTTAGGAATAGAAAATAAGTGTACTTAAAAATTCATTTTCTCCAGTGTCATCACAAATTGTAAATGCCTCAGTTTCTCTCTTGAGGAACACAGGAATTTAGAAGGTCATTTGGATATATTTACCAACCTAAAGGGTCACGACACACTTGAATCACTTTTGTTGCTGATCAGTCACAGGTTACATCAGTCCTGGTCATACTCCTAATATTGTACTGTGCATGCAATTACTTTGCTTCCATTTCTAGAATTTCATAGTTTGTTGCTCCTTCTGGTGACAGAATTTTGAAAAACTGTACTTTGCATTATGACTGAGAGGTACCACTCATGCTTCAGTCTCTGCTCACAAGCCCCCTCTCCTCTTTTCATTGTGCAAACTGACAAGTTGGTAGTGTTCCATGTTTAAAAATGGCAAATAAAATGCAGAACAATGATTGAACATTTTCCAATTGTTCATGAGGTCACAGGAGGGGGGCTTTAGCCAGACATCACAATAAATGATTGTTTTTAGAGATCAAGAAGCATACCACCACAAAGCAGATTATTAAAACATTGATATTTGTCTGGGACAGGGATTGGGGGCTGCCAAGATTTAGGGATTTAGCTATTTATCTATATTCACGGGAGCTGTCAGGCTTCATGACAAATATACGACATAAGGAAAAAGGAATATGTGTTGAGCATGGTACATAGGTCTACTCAAAATTACTTTCTTATTGATTTGTGCATAATTAAACATACACAGAGAACAGATCATGTTTAAAAATTTATTGCTTAGGACAAAAACTGACTTTAGAAAACAGACTCAAGAAAACAATTACAATACTGATAAAATATCCCTTGTCATACATCACCCAAACATCTGTGGTGTGGTCTATAAAATGGAGTCTAAATGAAATTTACAGCAATTTCCTTTCCTACCAAATTCCATACTTAAACCTTTGCTAAGTTCTTCAACACTATCAACTTTTTTTTACTCTTGCCCTCTGCAATCCTTATTCAAAGTCTAGCATAGAGCAAACCAGAAAGCCGCCAAACAAAAACGATATCCATTCAATCCTTTTCAGCAGAACGCCTCACCACATTACGCCGACTTCCTCTCCGGCCCGCTCCCCATCCCTGAAATGCTCCTTCATTTCAGGTCGATGAAGCGGATGTCCATGATGAGCAGAGTGTGTCTGGGCAGTGGTCTGGGCGCTGGCGACAGCACAGTCATCACCTGCGCTTGCGTGTCCACAGCAGTCACCACGATGAAGCCACACACCGGGCTCTCCACCACACCCCGTCTAATCCCCTCCTCTCCTTCCTCGGCGCAACTTACGCTCAGCACGTGGTGGGTGAGGTCCCGCCCTGGCGTTACTGGCACCAGCTTTAGCTGCGTGTCGTCCTGAGACATCCCCAGCGGCAGGCACGAGTCCGGGATGGACGGTGCCCCGATCTTGTAAATGCGGACGTCCGAGAAGCGCACGTCGAAGGCGTGGGGGTAGAAGGACACTCCGCGGAAGCCGTAGAAGTACTCGCGGATCTTCTCATCCCGAGCCTCCCGCCGGCACTCCTTGGAGCGCTCCACCACCCCGCCGGACTTTGGTAGGAGGACGACCCGCACAAAGTGGGGGAGGTCTCGTTTGAGTTCGTTGTACAGCCTCTCCTGGTCCAGCACCAGCACCACGTCCACCTGGAAGGCGGAGGCGCAGTGGACCAGAGCCTGGTATCCAGAGCCCTTCACCCAGCCGCAGGTGTTGATGATGCAGCCTCCCACGCTGGCCTTCCTGTTCACCTCACAGCGCTGGGAAAACACATCCGCCAGGCTTGACGTCAGCTACACACAGCAAGCACAGAGGGAGGACAAAGATAGGGGGAGGAGGAAGATGAAAGGGGTATAGAAAATTAAATGATGAGGGCAGAGAAAAAAATGTATGCACTCTCATTATTTGTAAATCATTTGGATTAGGATCCTAGGCTACGAAGAGTCAAATCGGCCAGAGTAGACTAGAATAGACAAATAGAATAGAATATATTTAACAGTATTGACAGTATTGGTCCGAGCTGACTGCCTTTCTTTGCCTTATAATAATGTAAAGAAAAATGTAACAGAAAAACATCACGGTAAAGGAAGCAACATTTATCTTTCAGTTGATGTTAATATCTATTATTTTCTCACATTTTATCAAAGGTTCAGTATCTTTCTTCTCACCTTATTGTAAAGTTTGATGTTGGTCCCTGGGGTGGTGGAGCCAAAGTGGTAGACCAGAGGAGCCTGGACTGAGAAACCCTCCTCCACATCTGCTGGACGCTCAATGCAGAGTGCCGACACCGTCCCTGGCAGAGACACCTGAAAGAGCACAATGTTTTTCCCACTTTCCATCAATAATATTCTTAAGATGGGAGTTCACTGGGGGCCAGTGGCACTTTTACAAGACAACCTTGAGAAAAGGAATGCAGAAGTAAAATTTAGAGATTCACAGAGGAAATAAAGATGAGAAGGAACCAAAATTATTTTCCAATTTGTCTTTCTCCAAGCTTAACAACAACAAAAAAGTTTTATGGTGTTGCTTCAAAACATTCCAACCTAAATTGTCATGATACAAACTGTTTATAAAAAATCTAATAAATATCAACACTGGTTTCAACACTTCCATCATACATCTAAGACAGTACATGTCTTGAAAAAGATTGCTAACTTCAAAGAAGTGGGTTACCGTTGTTTGCAGTCTTGATGCAGTACCTTTTTATACTAACATTGATCATGGTGATGGCTTGAAAACTTTTAATCATTACCCACAAACATAATCCCCAGATTCTATACCGCCTAATCATTTTATTGTCAATCAGAGTGGACAAACGCACACACAGAGCCCGGCTCTTACAGAGGCTGAGCACCTTTTTGTAAACAGACTTTAATTTGGAGAAGCATAAAACAAGGACGCACTCTGGTGTCCCTCTCAACCTCCATCATATAATCATTTCAAAGAATATGATGATGAAAAAATGAAAACGTACAGGATTCTGTAGTATTGGATTATGCTAGAAATTAGTTTTAACTGTTGATACATTACAGAAAAATGGAGAAAATCTATTTACGTGCTGATTTTGGCATCAAGACCATTTATTCCCATAAACCTTTGCTTGGATTTAGTCGCAAGCATTACATTTCTGTGTTACAATCATTTTTTTAATGTAGCTTAAGTTTCTGTTCACCCGAAATTATGGTTCTTCTCAGTTTTTACATTTCTTGAATTGGTTCTTTCCCCTGCCACTTAGTACTACAACTCTAATGTGTAGGCCAATATATTTTAAGTATGCATGAAGTAGAAATTATTCTATGTGTAAGGCTTGAAGGAAACATCCAAATCATCAACTGGTGTTATTCTAGAGATTTCAGTAGTCTAGTTGCAAGTTTATTATGGTAAACCCAATACTCCTTACCCCACTCTGTCCGACGTCCAGTTCCACCAGTGTAGGCCTCCTGCCCAGCCTTACAGCATAGCTCAGTAGCAGCCGGCACACTGTCGACTTCCCCACATCTGTAGGCCCCACCACCATCACCTGAGGGGTAAGAAGTTATCCAACGTCAATGAGAAACTCCATATAATGGAAGTGGACACACTCACATATGTGTAGTATTTAATATGTGCAAAATACTCAAGCTAAACAGTTGTCTCAGAAAACAGCATCTCTCTCTCTCTCTCTCACACAAACACACACACTTACCCTTGGCCCCCTCTCATTGTCTCTCTCTGCCTGCCTTCTCATCTGTTCCAGGGCAGCGTGTGTGTTAAGGTAGAGCAGCATGGGAGTGTCCTTGGACACATATGCCACCTGAAGTGGTGAGGGAAAGATGCTGGGTTATTTGAGCTTCTGTTCCATCAATTCTCACACACACTGAGCCACAAGAGCCACACTGGGTTGGATACAATATCATATCCTAATAGCAAGTTGAAATGCTGAGGTAATCAAAAGAGAACCCACATGAACATATTCATACACTTGCACGCAAGCTCCTGCGGTTGCTCACCTCTGTCTTCCCATAAAGAGAAACGCTGCATCCTTGCCAGGTGAAAACTGCTATCTTGGAGCCCGGTCCGAATGTGTATTTCTTGTTCCGGTTGAGCTCTGAACCGAACACTTCGGCCATCCCTGTGAGGAGCTCCAGTTGGACTCGTTCCCCTGCCTCCACCTCGAAGCGAAGCTCTGTCTCCTTCTCCAGGTCAAATCTGGTTCCCCCTGTCCCAGGCGCTGGAGCATCCTCACCCGTCTTTTCTGCACCCTCCGTTGCCATGGCTGACATGAAAAGGTCCGTGTTAGAACTAGCTGGAAGTAAAAGCATGCTTATAAAAAAGGTATATCAATATACTACATCAACACAACACATTTTGTCACAATAGTCACACTTTTGAGCACTGTGAATAAATGCATCACCAATATTTAAAACATTCTTTGTGAAATTCTTGCATGATATAATCACAAAACTGCGAAATATTTTGATGTTTAAGGTTACATTATTCTTCCATTTCCAATGAAAGAAATCCAAAGAGACTTTCACAACACAAAATCAGAGTGTGGGGAAAGTCAAAACTAATGTGTGGTGGCCTATATACTGCGATATGATTCTTATAGTTAGATCCCGTGCCCTAACAGGCAGACCTACTTTGACTCTTATGAAGGTACAATAGAAGTGGCTTTCATGACCACACGTGAATGAGAACCAAAAAAATCAATTTGGACAACAAAATCGTTATATATCTAACTGATTGTTCATGTTAGGAGCTTGTTTCCTTGATTATCCTCCCCCCCAAATATCCAACCCCTAACCATGATCTTTGTGCCAAGTTAGAACAGGAGTAAACTATGGAGATGGTATGTTACAAAGCCACTGGAGGTATGTCAAGGTAATGTTATATTGTTGTTACCATGGCAGTATTGTCACTGAGTATACAAGCTCAGTCAAATTCATAGTATACATCACCTGAACATTAGTGAATGTCAGATCTCACTTGAAGCAAGCTGCCAGCAGCTCCTTCATGAGAGGCTGGAAATGACATGACTTTGTATCAGAGTTAACACCGTAAAGATCACTAGTTGATTTACCTTACATTTTAAAAGATGCTTGCTTATCGACAATGAACATGCTGTGAGAAAATAAAGTAATCAGACGCTTGTGGGCAGACAGACCATATTGTTAGCAAGCTAGCTAGCAGCTACAACGCAGCTAGTGTTACTAGTTTAAGCAAACCTCGTCTCTATGGTGGACTCAAAGCCCACTAAAGCTCCAGACGTAAATACACCACTCCCACAGCGTCAGGCTACTGTCCAACTGTTCATTTAATGTTGAGTACTTACGAAGTAATCGGGAAAACTGACTGTAGTTTGAAACTGAAACTAGGGTTCCCAACTCATGAAAGGCACTGCTGTGGGAGCTGGCTGGTCGCGCAAAGATGACGTCACGTCCTCACGAACCAATCGTGTGCGCGTTCTGGCAGAAGACAAAAATGTTGCATTTTGACGGACAGCTTCTACAAAACGGCGGTAACAACTTTGTAGGGGAGACCGGGGTTGGTTGTCACACTTTTTACTCTTGTGTGAATTGCTCATTATCAAAACATCTTTCAATAGTCATTCCTACATTAAATGGAAGCTTAAGGTATTGGCTTGAAATGTGTATCCCTTTCATTTTTCAACTTAGTGTAACAAAGAGGTAATTAACCATCAAAGACACTGACACATTGTGACAACCAACCCCGTGATGGGGTTGGTTGTCCCTATGGTTATCAATGGGGTTTCAGTTAAAAAAAAAAGTGATTTAAAAAAAAAACACCAAATACATTTTGAATACTATTTGAAAGCCATTTTAAAAGATAGATAGATAGAACTTTTGACAAATTACCTTTGAATGAACATCTACTATGTCCCTCCAATCAGATAGAGTAAAAACAGCTTTTGGACCCTCTATTCCCACAGTATTAATACAATTCCTCAAACTATAGAAATAAACACCTTCCCATATACAGAGGACTGCTTGGCTAGAAGTAAAAACCTCAAACCAACAATCTGACAGTCATGTAGAAACATTACTTTATTTACCACCAACAAATATAAAAGTACAATAAACTGTTGGGAAATGGAAAAAAAAACTAACAATAAAAACAGCAGGACTGTACAAGTTCGGTATGATGTAATAGCTCAAAGATGCACCACAAGGTGTCACCATGTATCCAG
>OMLI01074699.1:0-13970 GCA_900302605.1 Rondeletia loricata | reverse complement strand
GGGTTGTCTTCCAACACACACACACACACACACACACACACACACACACACACACACACACACACACACACACACACACACACACACACACACACACACACACACATACCCTAGCACACATATGACACAGATCAGATGTGCCAAAATGGATTAATTCACTATTCTCACACACAAAATGAGGGAGAGTTTATACGAAAGCTTTTTTGGATGTATACAGTATATGTACATGTGTTTCTGTGAATGAGACTGCATGTGTGTGTGCGGGTGTCTGTGTGCCTCCTCCCAGTTACTGGGTGCCTATTTTAAGTAAGCGACAAAAGGCCCACTTAGATTTGGTTGGCTGGAAAGTCAGCCTGCTCCACAGAGCACTTCTTGTTAACTGACGGCTGCTTCTAGTTTCTAGGGCCACTCTCCTCCCCCCTCAATCCTCCCTCCCCCTGGTTCTCCACATGTCCTCCCTGCCTCAAAGTGCCCAGCTCAGCAAATATTTGAAACTTTGCAAGTTAATCATAAGACTGAACACCCCCTACCTCCTCCATTACAAACAGAGAGAGAAAGAGGGAGTGAGCAAAGAGACGAAGAGAGACACGCACACACGCAGTTGGCACGAGTGGCAGCTTTCAGAACAGGCAGCAGTCACACCAGGGCAGCTACAGCTAATCATTAACTAGCTGCCTCCATGCAAGCAGGCTTCAGCCTAGCAGAGCTCAGAGAGAGAGAGAGAGGCAGGGAGGCCCAGCCCTCCATCACACTCACGCCAGTCTTCAGATCAGGAGCTGACCAGGCAGGCAGCTAGGCAGTCGCATGTTGCACCTGCTTCACAGCGAGCGGATTACCTGGATTTCATTACGAACCACATAAAGCCGTCACCCTTTAGAACTTTCTCAGTGGCTTAAACTATGAAATGGAGATTTACTGGAGGACTTGAAAGCTCGGTTGGATTTAATACATTTTTGGGAATGAAAGAGAAGCTCCGAAGGAGAGATTGGTGATTCACCAAAACATGCACAATTGGCAACGTAAGTTGGATAGCCTGCATCTTCCTTCATAAATTAAATTGTCATATGATAGTGAAATTAAGTTTGTTTCCACTGCTGCTGCCTTCAGACTAAGTCGAATAATGCTGCATAGATATAAATAAAAGATAACTATAACAAATAACAGGGCTTGAGAGAAGACAAGAACAAGAATGACAGGTTTTAGTTTTTTTAAGGCCTCTAGCCACAGCTCTCAGTGAACAGTTTCCCCTAGGGCTGCTGCTATCGCTATACATTTAGGAGCTGTTCTTACAGGCTACATATATCACTCTGCATTGCTATGTGGTCAAAGAGGCATAGTGCAGATTTTCCCATTTACACTTTACTGTTCAAAGAGGCCTTTAAACATTTAATATATGGCTACTAAATTAGGAGTAGTGAATGTTGCATTAAATGAGTATTGTGTTCCCTGACAGTGATATGTACATATGAGTATCCTTTTAAAAAGTGGAAAGAAAGTTTGTTGACTTGTGTAATCTTTACAGGTCTGTTTTACCATGTAGCTGGTTTATTCATTTACGTTACAGACTCGGTTATCTCTCTTTTTTTTCCTGGTACATTGACTTTTAGTTATTCTGGTGTATTTCATCACTTCCAAACTGGGTATGGAGAAAACTGAGTCCCTATAACTCTTCCACAGTCAAACCTAGGATGACAATGACTGTGTTCCACTTGACTTGCTTAAATCTTACCAAGAACTAGATCTATTTTAGTGTCACTCAGCATGGCAGAGATGGCTCCCTGGATTTCCTGCGTGTCACACTATGGGATTACAGGTGTATTTTGGAGCTCTGGGTGCCATTGACCGGGCCAAGCATTATAATGTAGCTGCCTACGTGCTGCTGCAGCAGAGCTGGCTTTGTCTGAGTGCCAAACAGTGGGATGGACTAAACCTCTGCATGACACACACAGGGAGGAGGGGCTGAGCAACCTGCAAGAGAGTGAGCAGCCAAGCTAGGGAGAGAGAGGATGACAGAGGAAGAGAATGAAACAGGCTGCAGGTCCTTTTCCCCCTCTATACTAATGAGGAGATACTGCGCATTTGCTTTTAAGATGGATGCATACTAGGACAAAATGCTGGATACTGAAGAGAATTTGCAGTTATTTTAGCTTTTCTGGTCTGCCTATTGCCTAGCTGCAGTTTTGTAAGGCACTGAATCAGGGAGATAAAAGGTAATGGGCTTTCAGAATGACCTCATCGCTCTCAGGAAATGAAAGATGCAGGAGTGGTTGGTGACAGACCCCCCATGCGATTGGCTGTGGTAAGTGATGTAACACGTTACTGAGCAGGCTGCCCTTAATGGCTTCTCAAATGGATTTTTTGGTGGTTATACAAAAGAAACAGTTTATTGTGCCTCTTGAGGTACATTTTTACAGCCAGTCAAATGGGCAATTTGGCTCTTAGTAGAAATATAGGATTTGGAGTGTGGTGCTAGGGCCAAGCTACTGTTTTATATAAAGATGGACCCTCCAGATGACTGAGCATCTCAAATGACTTGTCTGTTTTAGGAACTGAGGATTTCAGGTGATCTGAAGCCAGTTTATTCAGATGAGATGTCGGTAGGCAAACTTGAACACTGCTGAAAAGTGCAGCAAAAACCATGTTCTGTAGTTTGATTTCATAAAGCTGAATTGGTAGGCAAAATTTTGTACAGATCATAAATCTTTGCATGTTATGGCATATCACAACCGTGGTTGTCTGGCTAACTAGTGGACAGATGGCTTGCTGTCTCCATGTGCTAAATTCTGCAAGGTCCATTGCAGCAGAAAGGGTGCTAATACAGAGTGGGGTGAACAAAGGGAGTACAGATTTGTGGGTTAAAAATAGCCTGCCATTTTAGCTCTGCTACAGCTAGCTGCTATGAAACCATCAACTCGTGAGCTAGCCCTTGCGGATGTAAGCCACTTTTAAGCTCCAAAACAGCAATTAGTGCTTTTTGATGAGGTCATCTCCATCACATAATTTATCCCGTGTAAGCCACCATGGAGACAATGAGCACCTGACTCCAAGAGGATCTGTGAATCTGGAATATGTGAAGTGCTGATTCAAAGCAGAGAGGGAATGGGGATTTAATGATCTGAACGTGAAGATTAAGTCATTGATGATGGGCTTTCAACAGAATCTAGTTATTGAACATTAGAGTTATTTTTATTTGCTGGTTGCAATAATTTGTAGGCTGTACCTGTGGTCAGCCGGGTATTAATTTGGCCTAAGCTCCACAGCTGTGTTCGATTTAAATGTAAAATGTGCTGCATATTTTCTTTTACCATTCTTTGCTTTCCTGTTGAAAGACATAGATCAGGGATGTGCCATTTCATTGATCAGTTCTTCCTCTGTGATTGAAGGTGTGTTAATCAGTGATATCACCTGTTGTCATCTTTGGTTGGAATGGAAACCTGCAGACTGTTGGCCCTCCATGGCACATGGTTGCCCATCCCTGACATAGATAATCCTTTGGTGTAATTGTGTTCACAGATGGGCTTCATTTTTCTGCATGATTTATGATAAGGCTACGTCTCTACGTGCAGCTAGAAATATTTTGAATGAAATCCGTTCTCCCTGTTCACTGTTGAAGAGGGGCAACATTCTTTAAACCCAATTTAATCAAGGGTAAAAGGATGATTGAGCGAGCCACAGAGAGTGTGTGTAACTACTAGCATCTGCTTGATTTTGTTGAAATTATTAAATGATACTGCAAATCTCAATATTAGGTAATAGTTGTGGTGGGTTAAGGGACGTTTTTTTGCCACACAGGCAAAACACATTTAATGTGTCATAACTAACCAGACAATATTGCATTCAAGTTCAGTGCCAGTTTAGTGTAAATGTGAGCATGTAAAGGTTCAGATCAAATGTCATTAGATGTTTATTTACAGATGGGATTCTCTCCTCTTGTCCTCACAGCCCTACCTCCAAAGCCACCCAAGCCTACATCTGTGATTAACAACGGTATGAACAACAACATGGCTCTACAAGATGCTGAATGGTACTGGGGAGACATCTCAAGGGAGGAGGTCAACGAGAAGTTGAGAGACACTGCAGATGGTACGTTTTTGGTCCGAGATGCCTCAACAAAAATGCACGGAGACTACACTCTCACTCTGAGGTAACTCCTTTCTCCCTTGAATCTGAAAACATTTTCTCTCATTCATTATCTTCAATTATATTCAGACAGTTGAAAAATAGCTTAACTGGCTCTGTTACTCTTTTTTGTCTACAGGAAAGGAGGCAACAACAAGCTCATCAAGATATTCCACCGAGATGGGAAGTACGGCTTCTCAGATCCACTGACCTTCAACTCTGTTGTTGAGCTCATCAACCACTATCGCAATGAGTCGCTGGCTCAATACAACCCCAAGCTAGATGTCAAGCTGCAGTACCCGGTCTCCAAACACCAGCAGGTAAGCTGTCATCTCAATCCAAACTCACACATAAAAAAATGCTTATATCAAAGCACTTAAACTGCAATTTTTTGATTTGTTTGTTATGAATCTCACCCCAGGATCAGGTGGTTAAGGAGGACAACATTGAAGCTGTGGGGAAGAAGCTGTGTGAGTACCACCAGCAGTACCAGGAGAAGAACAAGGAGTATGACCGTCTGTATGAGGAGTACACCAGAACATCACAAGTGAGCACCATCCATGGCAGTGTCACAGACCTTAACCTTAACAATCAACCCATAATCAATTTTATTAAGTCGCTTTGGACAAAACCGTCTGCTAAATGCCGTAATATAATGTCATGTTTTACTGATATAGATAGCTATGCAATATTTGGATGGCAAACACTAATACCGTGTTTCTGCTTTCAGGAAATCCAAATGAAAAGGACAGCTATAGAGGCTTTCAACGAAACTATAAAGATATTCGAGGAGCAATGCCAAACACAAGAACGGTACAGCAAGGAGTACATTGAGAAATTCAGGAGAGAAGGCAATGACAAGGAGATCCAGAGGTGAGCATACACCTTATTTAAACACATCACTTGAAAAGAAGCAACTTCAGGAGGAACAAAATAGTTGATTATATACAAAATTCAGATATCCTTCATTGTCTTCTTCAGAATAATGGGCAACTATGAGAAGTTGAAGTCCCGGATTAGTGAGATTGTAGACAGTAAGCGTCGCCTGGAGGAAGATCTGAAGAAACAGGCTGCAGACTACAGAGAGATTGACAAGAGGATGAACAGCATCAAGCCTGACCTCATCCAGCTTCGTAAGACCAGAGACCAGTATCTCATGTAAGTACAATACTTGAACAATGTCTCAGCCACTATTGTCACTAAATATGTTCATCCCTGTGGAGAAAATGTAAATGGATCAATCCTGGTTTCTAATTGACTGTAATTGACTGTTTTTTCTCTTTTAGGTGGTTGACCCAGAAGGGAGTTAGACAGAAGAAACTCAACGAGTGGCTAGGAATCAAGAATGAGAACACAGAAGAGTATGTATCATGGACCTTTGGAATTTCAACAACAACTGAACCGATGTGTCCAATACAACATGCAAAATGTATTATATTTAATCTGTGTCACTTTATTTTTTCAGTCAATATTCTACGTTAGAGGATGATGAGGACCTTCCTCATCATGACGAACGGTCCTGGAAGCTGGGCAACATCAATCGACTACAGGCCGAGGCTCTCCTCCAGGGCAAGAGAGATGGAACATTCCTGGTTCGAGACAGCAGCAAAGCAGGATGCTACGCCTGCAGTGTTGTGTATGCATCTATGTATATACTTGTTTAACCAGCTGTTAATGCTTGATCAAGCTATGTAAAATATTTGAGTTTTAAGAGGTGGGCTGCCAAAAAGAACACTTTTGTTGTGTTTAACATATTACCTATGACCATTGTCCTTCTCTCTTTGCAGTGTGGACGGTGAGGTGAAGCACTGTGTCATCAACAAGACACCCTCAGGTTATGGCTTCGCCGAGCCTTACAACCTGTACAGCTCATTAAAAGAACTAGTACTTCACTACCAGCACACGTCTTTGGTCCAGCACAATGACTCTCTGAATGTGACACTAGCATACCCTGTCTACGCCCAGCAGAGACGATGAGGACTCGGATACATCCAAATGGACATGAGAAAGGGCCTCCTTCTTTAGAGTGGAGATGCAACATGTGCTTGGACTCGAGGATTAAAACGAGGCTGTCTTGCCCAATATAGACTTAAAACACAAGGAAAGGATGCGACGAAGCCTGAAACATTTCAGTGACTTTTCCTGACCATGAGCAGTGGCGAGTCTGAATGTAGATTTATTTCTCTTTTGCTTTTTGTGGGAGCACAGAATCAAGCAGAAACTGCTGAACTCTCCCCCAGTGGAGGACATGGAGGCCTTTTCCTAATGGTGCTTGTTCTTTTCAAAGCTTTACCAGCTGGAATGTCTAAACACAGCAGATAACTGTCATATGGATCTGTGCCCACTGGCCACAACTTTCTTGTTCACCTTCGTTTTGTTTTCCCTTCCATGTCATCCCACTGTGTGTATGTGTGTATGCACAAGTGTTTCTATGTATGTGGCCGTAAGTGAGTGTGTGATTGTCCATGTGACCAAAACTCATAGAATCAGGAAACTGTGTGCTGTTGGGGGTGTCTAACGCATTTGCGTGTGTTGACTGTTCAGTAGCAGACCATGGATCAGCTGATAAATGTAGCAAAATGGCACTTTTGACAAAGTTTAATTGATTTCTTGAAAAGACTCCTATGGACTTAAATCAGAAGAGCAGAAAGGACAAGATGGCAAGATCCCTGCTTTCCCATTGTTGAGAATTATAGTGCAGAATTAAACTTGATCTTTACTGTGGGCAGATAAAACTATGAATGGACTTGTATGGAAATATTTCATTATGTACATAGAGGAAAATGTGCAAAGCGATGAATCTAAGTGCACCATACCAAAAAGAGATCAGTTCCTGTTTGGTCATATTCTGAACTGCTATGCAATTCTATATCTACCTTATTTCTTCAAATGTGTGTTTTATTCTGTTGCAACCCATGATATAAGCTTGTTTTATTGCTTGAAAAGTATCTTTTCCTGTGTAAATATCCAAGAGGATATTTTGTGTCAAAATGCCAAGATAAAAACTGCTTTTGATTTTTAAAGAAAATAATAGTAACATATACTTTATTACAAATTACTTTATCAACTGGTATAAAGATGGAAAAGATGAGTATTTTATTAGTCTTTTTTGCTTCAAACTAATGTTCTTCTCAGGCAGAGCCTTTTGAGTATTTGAGCTGCTTCAGTAACAAAAACGATTTCTTACAGAGCTAGGCCTACATGTAGTCCTTTGTTGAAATGTACAAAGAATCAAAGTTTTGACCATGGATTGATGGGAATAGGTTTTGCTGATTACAGCAACCTAAATGATGCATGTTGTACACACCTTTTCAACCATCTCCATGAAAACAACAGTAGATTTATTTTGTTATAAAATATGTTCCCACATAAGGATATCAAAGCAAACTGGTGTTTTTAATTGATGGATATTGTTATTAAAGATCAATTGGGAGACATTTTATCTTCCCATATACATTGTCCACTTAGGATTTTTTCTGTATCAGAAAATCATGAAGTGTTTACATGGGTGGATCAGCTCGTTTTAGATAGTCTGTAATTTTTTATTTCCAGAAGACATTACATGCCAATGAATGGTGGTGGTGCTGTTTGACAAAAGTACAAAAATTTAGCGGCCAACGCTGTATTAGACATCGTTGCCACTGCTCAACTATATTTTCGTACCCCATCCTTATTCCAGCTTGTCCATGACTCAAGTGATTAGTAGATGTGTAAAGCCAGTGGATTGGTTAAAACATTTGCATAAATTATTTTTAGATGACATAATTAGCTTTTGAGTGTGCTACTTTGGCCACCAGAATTACACAGATTTGTCAACATTTAAGTTTGGCATTATTAGCCTAACTGACGTGAAAAGGTACTAATTGTTTCACTCAAATCACTAAATTTAATTACCTGCCGTTCATGCCCAGTCTATTTGAAAAAAATATATTTTAGATATAGCAACCATAGATCTACTCGCCTTAAAATAATTTAGATGTGCAATTTTTTTTTCTTAAAAATGTACTCTGGTCAGCACAGCTGTCAAGTTAAACTCTTTGTTTCATATATCTTTATAAGTAACATTAAACAAATTAGTTAACATTAACATATTGTAATTTAGATTTTTCCTTCCATTTCCATTGACATGTCAAATGTGACATTCTTTTTTCTCACAATCTTTGGCACCACTTGTTATATTGTGGAAATGGTCTACGTGTGTATACAGAGCTAATGTTAGAAAAGCCTCCACTTATGTCGCTTTGTGTCAAAAGAATTGTGGCCAATATAGGATAAATTTGATATCATCCCTTTGGACAACAGTATTTTGTGAAAAAAGACCATGGAACAAATGTGTTTTTGCATGGATTTTTTTTACAATGCATTTTATTATCTATATCATATTACTTTCAGCCCCCATGGCAGTTGAGCTCAACTGCTGCTAAGCTAATGTATTTTAGAGGTATTTGACCAAATGACTTGTGTAAGAAGTTGATTTTCTCTCAAACACAAAGATAATTTGCCGTTTATCTTTGCTTTCATACGTTCATTTGAGGCCACTAAACAAAACAGGTCAACAGATATTGTGGATACTAGATCTCTCATATGAGACATTCATATTGCTATAAGAAACTTAATCTGCTTTTATTTACATCCCCAGGCTCTGTTGACATGGTCTTATTTGTTTCTTATTATCAAAATTATTTTTTTATTTTGTTTTCTATGACATGTTCTTGGAAAACATGCACCATTTTGAGGTTTAAATATTTTCTTCCCTCCCTTCTGGGCTGTATGACTTCAGTTGTTTTTCTTATTTTTTTTGTCAAACTCATCTTTTTTGTGGGTGTCACAGACATGATGATGGGATTGAGGTTTACCAGTGTTCCCCAGTTTTGCTTCAAATCTGTATTGGGCTTTGTTAAAAGAAAATAAAGCACTTCTTTTTAAGAAACAAGAGTTCTCTGTAGTGTTATTATTATTGTAAAGCAATGTCTTGAGTTTATGCAAATACTGTGGCATTCCATTGTGGCAAGACATTGATATGACAAGTAATAGAAATATGAGAGTGAATACTCAATGTTTTTAGAATGTATACACTAGATGCATTAGCCATGTTTTGTACTAACATTACTTTTCACTTTCTCTGTACTGTGTAAAGTAAATGTCACATATTTATGCAAACTCTCTAAACATAGATATTACCGGAAACGTTAATGGAAATGTGACAAGTGACAAAATCCAGACAACTATGGGCTGTTTTGTATCTCCACTATGCTCAAACTAAACTGTTCTCGTAACCCCACAGATTGGGATCAGGTTACAAGTTTGTGAAACTGGAGTTTTGCTACCAGCAATCTGAAGTATTACAGACATTCATTGGCGTGCCAACCAGTTTACCTGAATGTCAGCTAGAAAGAAGCCTTTGCCCTGGGTTATGTAACATCTCTCATGTTTGAGAGCTACAAACTCAGTGGACATTATTCTCATACCAGAGGATATGATTGATCATCTGCACAGAGAACACCTGCAACTTGTAAATATAGACTAGATTCTCTTCACTACAGTTCCTTTCAAACAAGAAACTCCTCCAATGTCCTATATTTAGACTGCCTTGGTTCAAGGATTTTAGAATGCACTCTTTACAACTTGCTGAAAGGTAGTTTGTCATATTTCCACAACACAGAATAGTAACATCTATGTACCCGAAAATGATCTATGCTAACATGATTGATAAAGCATTATACTCGTCAGCAACCATTGTCAGCTGAGGCTCACTATCCCAAGTGGAAAATTCACCTATAAAAACTGCAGAACACATGACCTTAACCTCTCAGCTCTATTTGAGAAATGCATAGCTTCATGAGTAATGAGTATGACTGCTCTAGACTTCCTGGTGAAAAGTGGAAAGGCCATTGTTGATGCATATTTAAACTTGGAGTAATGGGTCAAATGTGGCACAACCTCCGCCAGTCTCCACTATATTGTATCACACATAAGACATTTAAAAATAAACATTTCAACAAAGTGAAGTATTTCTTTTGACAACTTGAGTAGAAAGATTAAAATATTAAATTTTATTAGTGTTTATAAGCATCGACTCCATGCAGAAGCAGCAGAAAAGCAAAGTGGGAGGCTTAGATTAAAACAATATTATTCACAGTGTACACAAACCCCTGCAATCTGGTTCACTCACTGGTTTACTCAGTTCAGCACTCAGTTTCCTCCACTCTGAATTCCTCTTCTTTCATTGGACTAATGACAAACTAGTGAATGTGTACGCACTACTGCATATGTAACTATAGTCAACTGCATAGATGTGCCATTAAAAATAGTTTTGGAACAAACATGTAATGAGGCAAATGAGGAAATTGTCATTGATGTCCTGTTGTCATCCCCCCCACCCCCCATATTGTAAAGCGTCTTTGAGCACTCGGAAAAGCGCTATATAAATTTAATGTATTATTATTATTATTATCTTCAGATTCCTACAAAAATCTTCAGTGAATAGAATTTTTATTTTTTTTAATCAAATAATGCACAGTAGAAAATGACAATAGTAGCATTCTGTAATAATGCTACTTTAGATCATGGGTGGTGAAATTAATGGTCTCTGCAGCTCCCACGACTTACTAATGGTCATGATCTGCAGAGAATATTTCAGGACAGAGATTTACAATGGCTCAGCTCATAAATAAGGGCAAGATAGCTCAGCTGCAGCAGTTTTATTATGAAGCAAATTATACATGAAAGAATATGGGCTTACGTAAAACCCAGTTTACTTAGTTCAGCCTACATAGGTTGTCATACTTGTAAATCTCAAAATTGTTGCTTTATCCCCTTCTAATACAGTTCATACTGTACATATCTTCCATTTTGTAATTTACTGTTTCTGTTCATTTCTGTTAGTTTCTGTAATTACAGTGCATCCACAGAAGTTCACCAATACCCATTATGTATACAGTGTTATTATTATAATATTATTTTAGTGTTTTGTTGTTTTTATCTCAGGGATTTTTTAACTTTTGAACAAGTGTTCATGTCATCACTTTTGCACATCATAGCTGTTAAGTTCAAACTTCCAATTAAGTTTAAAAAATGAGTTTAGACAACAGGGTTGTGTTAAATCTATTACAGGCTCTACATGGTTCTTAAAAAAAGGAAAGATACTTTTGGGTCAGTTGCATGTAGTGTAATGTTGCCACACCAGTCACATAGCTGTATAAACTGAGGGTGAAAGATAAAGCAACAGGTTCAGACTGCTTATCTTTAAAAGCCCTGATAGAGGGAGCATAGGCTATGGCATTACACAATATTCTGTTAATATTTGCCAGATATATCTGAAGCACTGAAGAGCAACTCTCAGAAACAGATCTCAGAGAAGTAATTACAGAACAAAGTCCCTCAATCATTGCTCCTAGAAAGTATTAACTAGCTTTGTATGGCCAGTGACATATATTTCATGCTTAATTCCACCAAAGCTTTTTGAATGTTGAAGCAGGACAGTTTAATCTAGTGTGATTCATACCTCTGTATCATTGTCAACAACATTGCACAACAGCATTGTGGTGCAACTTCAGATGAGGAGAAATAAATGCATTTCAGCAGTAAGTCACATCTCCACAGGGAGGGAGGATCTTGACTGCCTTTCTTAAACAAAATGGAATCATTCCATATAAGACAGATGTTTTATCCCTTTGAGTATGTTTGTACAAAGATCCTTTAATAATCTTGTCTTCTTGGAAGAAATTGATTAACAAGCCATGATATTACTTCTTGGTCAAAAAGTGGATAATCTCCCTCTCATTCTCTGTCACCCTGCCTTGATGTTTCTGTTTCCTTGCCATCCATTTATTTACCATTGGAATTCATACCAGTCAGGCAGATGAGAGATGGTTAAGCACGCGCACACACACACACACACACACACACACACACACACACACACACACACACACACACACACACACACACACACACACACACACACACACACACACACACACACACACACACAGATATGTCGACATACATACACACACAAATAACCGACGTGCCCCTGAGCAAGGCTCTTATCTCCCAACTTCCTCGGTGGCCAGCAGTAGACGATGTGGTTATACTGGGAAGCTCCCAGGTGTGAATGTGTGCAGCTGTATGAATATATGACCCTTAATCACACTATACAGGGCTTCAGCTTCCATAATATAGGATGACTGAAATGAGATCAAATGACTTTAGAACTTAGTCACATGCTGCTGAGTGCATCACACCGTGGCCGCCCTGCATGTTGTAAATGCTGTTACATTGTTAATCAATAATCGAGTCTATTGTGCTGACAAAGTGACTCTTGTCTGAGCAATACGTAGTGTCTGGCAGATATCATCATCATCCTTCGGCACCTCCGGCCGGGACATGTTGCACAACATCATTCCACACTTGGCGATCCACCATCGCTGTACCCAGATCTGTTCTTGTGATTCCTGAGTCTCGTGAGATGATATCTGGGTACGTGAGTTTCTCGAGCGAATTGGGAGGTTATAAGCTTCCAAAGGAGGAGGGATGAGATGATTTCACCCTCTGCTCTTTGGCAGTGACCAGCAAACTGAAGGCGCCTACGTGTTAGCTTCTGCGAGACTGGAGGAAGTTTCCCATAGATCCTTTCCAGAGTTGCATGTTCCTTCCAGTGAATATTTTGGGCTCTGCACAGGAGATTGGTGTACGTCCCATTTAGGCATCGTTGCTGACATGCAGTCAATGTCCATGTCTCAGAGCCATAAAGTAGAATTGGCTCGATGAGGGTCTGGAAGAGGTAGAGTTTTGTTGCATTGTTTAGGTTGGAACGCCATATCCTGTCGAGTACCCAAGCTAGTGCCTTGCGTGTTTTAAAGTCCTTCTCAGAATCCATGATATAAGACCCGAGATATTTGAAGTCATCGACTCTTTTGATGTTCACACCTGAGAGAGCTTTCAACTCTGGGGGATTCAAGCTGGTGGTGATTTTCCTTTCGTTGCAATGTAGTCCAACTAGCTCTGCTGCCTTCTCAAGCGATTGCGGGAGGGATTTGGCATCTTCAACACACTCTGTGACTAGGGCCAGGTCATCAGCAAAGTCTAGGTCTGTGAGGTGTTGCGCTGGATACCTTGAGCTTCGCCTTGGGTGAAGTTGTAGACCTTTGTTGTTGATACTGTCAAGTGAGAGGCGGAGGACATAGTCGAGCACGATGACGAAGAGGAATGGTGCAAGAGTATCTCCTTGGAGTACTCCAGCCACGATATCGAAGAGTGTTGTTTCTCCATCAGGTGTGATGACTGTGGATTTGGTGCCAGCTCTTATCGCTTCGATGATGGGAGTTGGTATACCATAGAGAAGAAGGATGTCGAACATGGCTTCTCTGCTTATCGAGTCGAACGCTTTGCGGAAATCCACAAAACATAGAGTCACCTCCTTATTGTGCTTTTGCATTTCTTCAATTATGTGGCGTAGGGACAGAATTTTGTATATTGTGAATCTTCCTCTTCTGAATCCATTTTGGTTTTTCCGCAACAGAGGGTCAACAGCAGGCACAATGCGGTTTAAGAGGAGCTTATTGAACATTTTCGCAGCAATCAGGATTAAGGAGATGCCTTAATAGTTTTCAACGAGCGTCAGATCACCTTTCTTGGGTACTGGTATAATCCCGGATTTATGCCATGCTGATGGTGGGACAAGAGTGTGAAATGTGTTGTTGCATATTTTGAGAAGCAGATCGTGGAAACTCCTTCCAGATGACAGACAGTTTTCTTTACGCTTTTCTGCTGAGCCCCCTTTTATGCGGATTGACGGTGTACTTTTGCGCCCTGTGAGATCATTGATGGTGGTCCATGCAGCAATGTGT
>OMLI01074692.1:0-14028 GCA_900302605.1 Rondeletia loricata | reverse complement strand
TGGAACTTGTTAAGTTGAAAGTAGGCCAAATTGTCACATTCATTAATCCATTCATTAATTTGTTTCTACCCGCTTACTCCTTTTCAGGGTCACGGGGGGCTGGAGCCTATCCCAGCATACATTGGGCAGAAGGCAGGGAGACACCCTGGACAGGTCCATCACAGGGCTAATGCTGCGTTCCATTTGGCCTCGTAACTCATGATTCACGAGTTACTACTGGGAGTATGCACAATATACAGCGTAGTGCGTTGTAATCTACTGGTTTGACAAAGAAAGCTAGCTAATGCTACAGCAACTAGCCAGCTACAGCAACGGAGCAGCTAAAGTGGGAGATATTTCGGTTAGATTCGCCCTAAAACACTGCAAAATGATTGTCAAACCAGTTGTGGGTTAACACTAAAAAGCGCCATGGCGACGCCATTGAAAGAGTTGGGCCAGTTATTTTGTTGTCTTATGTACTCCGAAACCAAAAATGTAAACATAGCTCTCATGGAGGCGTCCATCTTTGTTTTCCGAGTTGTATTCGTGTGTCTACTGGAACACGGGGACCTCGCGGGTGACGTCATTCTCCACCTCCCACTTACCACTTCCCAGCCAAATGGAACGCAGCATAAGACTGATAGACAGTCACGCTCATATTCATACTTATGGGCAAGTTAGAGTCTCCAATCCACTTGACTTTGAATGTCTGAAGAAACCTGGAGATAACATTAGGTGTAAATCATCCATTTGCCCTTCAATACACCATCAACATCACACTTGTGACAAATATTAATGAACCATACAGGCAACTATATCCACATGGAGCACTTAAACTGCAGGGCCATGACTGAACCATAACTTTACAACAGCATGCAGAGTGTGCTAAATGCCATGGAGCTAATGCAGCAATCCAGCCAAACTTCGCACCGTTATCTGAATTTGAATTGGCTCAGATCTGCCCTGTACTGCAGTGAGAGGATTTCTTACTCTTTGCTGGAAAATCTGGAACTGCGAACTGCATACATACTAACCTAACATAAGCCCCAGAGGTTTGCAATGAAACTAATAAAGGTCCTTTTAAGAAATCCGGCCCTCTCTCAGCCATAAGCCATGTGCCGGGGGAATGGTCCTGCCCCAAATCTGAGCTGCATCCAAATCACGTAAACAACTGGATCAGATCTGTGGAATCCTACTCATCCAAGACTTGATCATTTAGGATATTGACTCGGTGCTGTCTACAAACTCATTTAGTGTTTCATGTTGCATTGAGGATAGGAAGAGCAGCATGGGTCAAGGGAGCTCCTGTATATTTGAAACCCAATCCCTTATGCAACAGTGGGGGCAGGGCTCAGCAGAACCTGAACCTCAATGGGAAAGGCATGCTACATGGCTGAGAATTTTCACAAGTCAACGCAACTGAGGTACTCTGGGATTCCAGGAAAACTGCCCACAGTCTGTGACACAATATTCATAGAGTAGGTAGAACTCATCCTGGTGTTGGCAATCAATCAGTGTGTCCTTGACTTATCATATATTGGTATTTCACTGTCAATCAATTTCTTAGCCCAGTTTCTATTTCAAGAGGCCTGTATTTCCAGTATTAACAATGAAAACAATGTTGATATTGGAAATACTGAACACACAGAGTAGAAGATAGAAGCCAGTAAATCGTATCAAAGATTGACAGAAGAGAGCAGCTTGATCCTCTGAAATTTGTCAAAATGTTTGACATACGGCTTTACAATTTCATAGATAACCATCGCCACATACTGTATATCTCTAGGTATTCAACTGAAACTTGACAACTGCCCAATTGCAGAAAAATCACTCTATTCGTGTCATCATGTCCAAAATGGAAAAAAAGGGACAGCCAAGATTTATAGGTCTGTAGAAAAGATCAAAACTATCAGATCCAGTGCATTAAAGCAGTGTTAGACATCATTAAAGACTGTGTCCTCTCTTAGCTCTGATTGATCTTACTCAAACTGTGACTGATTAAGTTTTTAACATGCAACATGCAGACATATGATCAGTACAGAACAGAAGAAATGAAATGATTTAAATGCATCATTAAGTCACCAAGGATTTAAAAAACAACAACAATGAAGACAATATTGCCATCAACTCAAAAATAAGATAAGTCCTATAGAAAGTAAAATTCAAATAAAAACATTTAAAATCTTGAATATATCAAACCACAACGGATGAAACATGTACCTCTTTCATACATCGCCTAAATGACAGGCCTGCTGAAGTTCTTACAGCAGAGGCACATCATTAAAACATCTGTGTTAGTAGTGTAACTTTTTCAGCGAGGTGTAAAAGTGGCATTGAGTTGCACATACTCTAGCATTCTTCAAGTGGAAAAGTTGAAGAAAAAAAAAAGAGGGGGTCATGGGAAGTCAAGAAAACAAGCCCTTTCCTGAGTCAAACACAACCATGGTATAACCTTACCATGCCAATGAAACTGAAGACTCCCCTATTAACACACACACCTTATGAGACTGACTCATGGGCCCTCTCAAAAGCGAGCAATGTGTCAGTCATTACAAAAAAAGTCGACCATATGATAAAGATGGATACATTTATGAGAGAAAATTCAAGAAATCAGATAGAATTGCTCTGTAGTTAACTCAATACGTTTCTTAGCGCCTGTAAAGCACACAGCATGCTCTATAATATTAAGGGGTATAATGATATGTTGTGTGCGGGGTGTTTTCCCTCTAGAAGTCGACTCTGTGAGCTGAATCTCGTGCTGATCCCAGGAAAATTCAGGCAAACATGTTAACTGACCAGTGACGACAGTGAATGACGTTCTCACAATCTCGAAAGGTAAGTCGTGTACAGCAGCTGATACAGAGTTTACACCTCAATGATGCTTAAATCCACAGTATGTGCTGTAAAATGAAATTACAAAACAGGATGTCTCAAATCTCCCAACCACATACTCTCATTTGGATGGAAATATTACATTGTAAATAAGGTGGGTATAAATCCCATCTGTGTACTTGAATACTCTCAAATCCTTAAGCTTTATACCCTACCTCTCATTTCCATTTCTTTGCAGTCTATCACACACAAAATTACACAATACTCATTCTCCCAAAGCCAAGAGTGTAAACATGGTATTTTGGTGTGACTGCATGATGTGACATTTCACTCTGGAAATGAATGCAGTGCCTGTGGACACTTGCCATAGAGCTACATGGTTTTCCTATGGTTAGAGTACCATCCATAATTATGCTTGGAACACAACTTTAAAAGCCTCCATTAAGAAACGTGTGTCTCATTTTAACATGTTATAGTCTAGGCTGATAAAGATAGCCATGGTTTGGCCTAGAATACCAAAAATATTTCTTGTAGAATAAAGCTTCAGGGCAATGTTACAAGCTCTGGAAATGCCACAAAAAGCCAAGTATCATCATACAGCAAAACAGTAGCACATACAAATCAATTACAGACTCAGGAAAATTGGCCCAAACCACCAAGTTAATCTACATGTCAGAAATTGGCCACTGACACTTACAATTATGATACTTCTTACTCTGTATCGAGAGCAAAAACAAAACACCAGAAGGAGAAATGATTTCATCATAAGTCAATGGTTTACTGCCAAGTCTCTGTTTTGTGTGTTCAGACACAGTGGCACATTTCCTTAAACAAACAGGCCTAAGATCAGGTTGTAAGGAAGCAGCTAGATAAATCAAAGTGAGCTTCACTTCCCATTGTGTGCCCGAAGCCAGTTATTATTGTTACTGTAGGTTGTGAATGGTGATGTTTGGTTACTGTCGTATTATTTCAAGCATCTCTGCATCTTTCTAGCAACTTTGAGGATCATCTGGGATATTCATTCTCAAAGTGTTATTATATATTAATATAAGTGTTATTATATATAATAACTCAGCTTGAACGCTACTTAAAAATCATGACATTATCAAATCTACACTGCATGATATACTGTAATAAAGTATGGTTTTCTTTTTCTTTTCATTACATCTTATACAGAGAACTGGGCATATAAAGATGGCAGTCTCCAGGATTGACATCATACAGTCCTCTCAGTGCAATGTGTACCCAGTGTTTGCACCAATGCTTCCTCTTAGTCTAAATTGGTATGAGCATGAGTATGAAAATGAATAATGGCATCAAATGGAATTATTGAGGTTACCATGGGGATTTGAAATTACTTACTGAAAGGGATACTTTCACATTTTTTATCTTAGCCTGTTGTTTTTCTTCACCAGACACTTTTCATGATGTGGGAAAGAAGTTCCTGGATTTGCCATTAAGTGTTCCTAAAAAAGCTACAGCTTGAAGCTAGCCTTACCCTTAGTTTCAATGGGGAATGCTAACATGCTAAAAGGTCACTGTAGGGAAACCAAGGGACAAATGCAGAAATGTTCCCCGTTCTGTAATATCTAATAAATGAAAACAACAAGTCAAATTGTTTTTTAAAGCTATTGCCGATTCATTTTGTTTGGTGGTGTATTTTTCTTATTCCTGCAGATAGATGGTCAAACCAAGACGACGTGATGTCACGTTGAGATATTTCCAGCGCAGCTACAATGGAATTTGATAGCAAAAAAATTAACTGAAGTAGAACTAGATGAGGCAGGTTGAGGGAAAGTAGGTACACCAAAAAAGTAAATTGCAACACTTCATCACCAAATAACTCCTGGAACGCATTGAACATCACAAATTGATTAGACCTAACAGTGTAACCGTATCTGAGGGCGGATTTTTCCTTTAACAATCAGGCTAAGAAATGACACACCAGTTAACACACCAGAAACATATCCCAAGATGAGAAAATTGGTCCTGGTGCTTTGTTGTCTCTCCTGAATCCTAATTGGGCCTGATGAGAGAAGGAATCAAGAGAAAGGCCAGATCCCAACTGTTTGCACCACGTAAGTAAATAAGGGATGACATGCTGGTTGCATGCAGGTAACAGCACTTTCCTGTCATGTCTGTGTCGGATGAAATCACCCAGGGCATATTGTGAAAACAATATTTGGTGTCACATAACTTTTCATAACTTTGGATTGATTCACTTACAAATGAGTCTAGTTTCACAATTTCACAAGAGGGGAATCAATAAAGTCAAAATTTGAAGGGTTTCATTCCCAAACCCTGTACAGTATATGAGGAAAGATTGTTATCTTAAATGCATGACAAAATATTTAATAAATAGAGATTGGCATTGTTTCATCGGCAAAGGTGAGATATCTAATAACTTAGAGTTTACTGTAAGAAGAGTTTTACTTTCATGTCACCTATGATTTTGTGAAATGGCGCATATTAAATTGGAAAGCAGCTCTTTATAAGTGTGCTTGACAGATAATGCCACATTGCAGTTCCCTACTTTGACCCAGCAAGTAATGAGTCTATAGAGGTTTATTAGGATCAGTTGCTCACTAAAAAAGGCAATTAGATAGCCTCTGGTGACTGCAGCTTTGTCTAAATTACTCAGTGAAAGACACATTTGTGGAATGCTTTTCAAGGAGATGCTTATTTTTTTCACACTGTCACTGACACATGCATACAAAAACACAAAGAAATGTCAGAAGTTACACTGGGGATTAGTTAAAGGGGTATAATACAGAGTTTCAGTTTTAAAGTCAATTTCACAAATGCACCAGTACAATTAATATGTATTAGTGAGAGGTATCTGCTGTACCTAATTACCAGAGACAGAATGAGAAGAGATTATCCCGTACCATAATCTGAGATGATGTTACAATATATAGTTCCAATGAGAATAAATTGGCAAGGATTTTAAAAAACAACTGACTGTGAGAGGTGATTTTTGGAGGATATACAGTATGTACTTTTCTGATCATCAACTGTTAATGCTATTATAAAATAAACTTCATATGAAGGGCAAAAGTGAAAACAAACAGCAAATAGGTCTAAAATTCGGTCCTCCATTCACTATTTATGGCACACTTCTGGCCATAAACAGGCCATAAACGTGATTCTCAAGATTTGGAAGAAGATTGATCATGAACATCAACTGAACTGTCCTCAGCAAAGAAATAAGATACAGGAATTCTTAAACTGAGGGGTATGTCCCTTTAATTTGTTCCCAGTTACCGTATGCACATTTGTATTGACCACCAAAATCCTGTATCAGTCAGGCCTTGTTTGAATGGTCATGCGCTGTCTATGTAATGCGTCACTGCAGTTAAGAGTATTGGTTTGATACACATAATGCGTGAAATTAAAGGTTACAACTATGAATTACAATGTGACCTATTCTGTTCTAGCTGAACACATTGAACTATTACTTAACCCGGAAATCGCTGTCAGTTATCACATTTTTGCCCTAAAGGCACAAAGACACCATTTCTCTACAAAACAAAAAAGCATTGGGCTAAAATATTCAATAAAACTGATATTTTCCTTCAAACTGGAATCACATTTCAAACTAGTCAAAACTGCCTTCTACAACGCAAAACATGACAACCTCCCAAGTCATTTTGTCCAGACCTAACATAATGCATGGCCTACGCTACAGATATCTGAGTCTTTCCAATGAGGATCCAAACACATGCTAGTCATCATGGAGAAAAACACAGTCATGAGGTAGAAATTAGATTCTCACCAAGGTTCCTGAAAATAGTGCTTCCGCTTAATAAATGCAATAACTGAGTAAGTCAGTCACACTGAAGAAAGGCTCCAATGAGGAAGTGCTCTGGCTTTGTCAGTGAGTTGTCACTACAGCATGTCTGCTGAGGTCAAACACAGCTGAGAGAATCCTCGTCTGTTCATGTATCAGCCTACTTCACCTACAGAAAACACTGGCATCGTAACAAGTTCAAGCATCATCAGTTCAGTGTCGCACTAATTAACATTTGTATTTATGATACCAGCCAATCATCTACACTTCTAGGCCTATATAAGTAGCACGGTACTGTACATTGGCAACTGTATGTCTCAAATCAAATACAAAAGCTTTATGTCCTTTCTATAAACAGGGACACAGATGTTCCACTCCTAGGTTTTGGCATCCAGAGCGATCTACGACCCTTTTGGTCATACTATGGGAAAAAAATGTTACTTTTTCGTGGAGAGGAACACTAACCAAACATCAAACTTAAAAACGGGTAAACAGTATTCACAGACACAGCCTTTAACGACCGAATGTTGAATCAGCTATAAATACACAGCTATGTTATAATTGTTTTCCTCTGCCATCTAAACCAATGAGCCTAGAGGTCCACTGCGGCACAGTGATGGACCACATCACTGGGAAAACGCACTGTACCTCAGAGCCTGGGCGGACTGCCTGTTGAATGCACAACAGCCTCAGCCAAAACACACAGAACCCACTCGGTGCGCTGCTCTGCCTGCACAGCCAGTGTGTGTAGAGCAGGCCTTCTGCATACAGCTTGGCAACATTTGAGAGTGCAATTATAAATCACAATGTGGCGCGAACGTAAATGATTCAAGCTATGAATCAAGAGTTAGGACTTGGAATTGTTCGTGTAGGGAATGAAATGCATACTCCCATTCTGACATGAAGATGAGCTGAGAGCATTGTGAAGCTGCACAACAATCTGCAGTAAACATAATGGCCTGTCTATTACAGGGACTAGGTTACCAGGCGCTGCTTTACACAACAGCATGGTATTGTTTCTGTGGGTAGATGCACTTAATTGAACACGAGTGTAATCACCATTACTAAAAGTCTGTTATTATCCACAGCAGCTTGTTGTTAGTGTCAGCCTCCTCATTAGACCTCAATCTCAAGGAGCAATGCTGGGTTCATCCTCAGTCTCCGGCTGTGCAGCATTATGAAACTGTCGATAGCTGTCAATACCACAGCTGTACTTCAGTCTGCTCTTTATGTGTGCCATGCTGTCAAATGATTTGGGCGCAGACAAGGCAACACTGGCCCTATAGAGCGAGTTCAAAATGCAACATCCAAACATATATTGGTTATTACAGGTTACACAACAACAACTTGCATGTTTATGAAATGACTTACCAGACATACACTGCTGAGTAGTGAGATGAGAAGAAAGTCCAGATTGTGGAGCACCAGAGTGGATCCCATCCCTGACCTGAGGCAGCTGTCCCGGGACCTCCAAGAGTCCTTATAACGCTCAAACTGATAGAGACTGACGCGCAGA
Source organism: Rondeletia loricata (assembly GCA_900302605.1). Classification (NCBI taxonomy): domain Eukaryota; kingdom Metazoa; phylum Chordata; class Actinopteri; order Beryciformes; family Rondeletiidae; genus Rondeletia; species Rondeletia loricata. The sequence goes on along the minus strand of OMLI01074692.1, from coordinate 5,911 downwards.
TGAAATGAGTGAATCTACTTAACTATCTTCAAAGTGGAGCCAGTTATGTTTTTTACTCCATCTGGCCTCTTGATGCTGACGGTGGCTTGTAAAATCATAACTCTGTAATCTCCTCTCTTTGCCCTCGATTTTTGTGTCCTCCTCTAATCTAGCCTATACGTTCAGTCTCAGCCTGCTCGCTTTATTTCTCTGCATCTGTCTCTTTTTCCCCCCTTCTTCTGAAATTACATCCACATGTCAGAACTATTTATGTCGCTCTCGCTCTGCGGTGGGAAGTTCAAATGATTCTTTGTAGGGAAGAAACCAACGCTGTATTTTTAGGTCTTTTAAATTTCCCCTCAGACTAACTTAAACACTTCAGTATGGAGCTGTGCGCCTTATGGCTTATTCCAGTCTTCCCTTCCAGAGTCGGCACTTATGTCCAAATGTTAGGTCAGTGCTGGACAAAATAAGAGCAAACTGTATCACTCCATCACCAGTCGCTGTTGAAATTCACTATTGGAGTGCCTGGCTCATGTCACCATTAGCGCAATAGTCTACTATCGTGCAGGCGACAGCGTGCCAGCAGCGTCTCAGACAGGGTTTAGTTAAAGCGAGGGCAACATTTAACAACAAATAACATTCTTGTTACAGACATACAATTACAAACTTATCATAGATTTGTTTACTTTGCGTGGATCAACTGATCAACGCATTGCTGCACATCACTTTTCTTGGTTACGCCTGAATTTTTTTAAATTCGCATGTGAGAACATAACAATGGCAATCTATCATTTAAATGAATTTCAGAAGTCGTGTTGAACTATAACAAAGTCTTAGCTTGGAAGTTAGATCGCAGCTGAATGTATGAAACTCCCCAACCTTCTCTGTTTACGCATGGTGATGTAGCCTGGGGAGTTCAGAGAGAAAAGCGCCAACTTGGCTTTAAGAATCACTACTTACTATTTTAGAGAAACCCAAACACACCCTGACGGATAGTATATTTCACAAACGCCTGAGTATTTGTCTGCGCAGAGGGAGTGTAAAAGTTGAAGGATCTCGTGTTGGGAAGCGTCTCCAGATGTGGAAGGCAGCAGGTCGTGTTCAGTAGTGAGTATGTGGATGGAAAGGGGGGCGGAAAGAGGCAGGTAGGGTGGCGCGTAGAAGGCTCCCATTGGTGCGCACCCTCTTACGTTGGATTAAACCACGACTCCGAAATGACATATTTTCTCACCCCTCAAACAAACTCCACATTCAACAGATCTCAGGGCCTTTGCCAAAGCTTTTTTTCTCCTTCTTTTTTTCTGCAGTCTCTCAAAAGTTGCATCTAGTAAAATTAGATTACCGAAACATAATGCAGAAGATATTTTATCCAAGGCACATTTCACTATTGGCTTACTGTAATTTACATTAGAGGCGCATAACCATCTCTTTAAACTAAACACTTTTCTGTAACACCTTTTAAACATGTCAGTGTGTCTGGAAGTTAAACACAAGATGATTTGTCGTTCTATGTTTTAAATTCGGAAACATTGTCAAGAAAATACAATAAATCTGTTTTACATCAACTTTTATATATCATTTGTTTTTTGCTTTCTCTTCAGACTGTGGCTTGAACCTACAAAGTTATATATATCTATATATATATAGATATATATAGTCATGGCTCTTAAACCTTTTCCAGGGGTTAGCTGTTATCTTTTTTGTCTCTCTTTCTCTAAGTAGTGTTGATGTTCCCATCCAAAATGTAGTCAGCCTGCTATCTAAAATGCATACTATAACCTTCATTTGTTCCATTGGAGCTGCTCTATGGCCAGCAGTACAAGACTGTGGATGGCCTAATAGTCTGGGCAACTCAGGTGTGAAGATGTATAACTGGCTTTTCTGAAAAAAGAGCATGCAAACTTTTAGGATCATAAAACATTTTTTCCAGGTAAACTCCCCCTGGATAAATAAAGCTTATAAACAAAAAAAAAACATCTACCATTGAACATATTTTTGCCAATAATTCTGATATACAGTACAGTTGAAGGTGCAGCTATTATAGTCATTATGGCATATCATTGCCCTATTACTCTATTATCCTTTTCTTAGTGTGTTGGTCTATTGCATCTTCTTCGTTCATCTGTCTTTAGCATTACTCAGTCAAATCACTTTGCTTCAAAAAGTCAAGGTATAGCCTATACCACTAAGGGGCAAAAATGATAGTTGTGTTAATGTGTTTCGAAGCTGAACACATGCTGCTCCCTTGGCATTTAACTGAGGCGGACTCCTGTTTAAACTGGTGTTATTAAGGGTGTTAACTGAACACAGGACACTGGCTGCAGAACATCATCCTGTGTGTGTGTCTGTTTACTTTGATTTGGTGGTAATCTTTTTAACCAAAATGTTAAGCAATGGAACGTTTGAAGGGGTACTTCACCAAAAGACAATGCACATTTGTAATGTTCTCACATGTAGGTCTATTTCAAAACTAGACACAATCTTGTACAATTTCATTTTCATTGGAGAGTTATTGAGAGGTATGTTAGGATTTTTTTATTTGTTGTAATCAGAAGACACTAAATATAGCTTTCAAATTAAGTTGTCAGTAGAGTGAACATGGCTTCATAGTGATTAAAATCTAAACTAAATATCTAATGCATTAAAACTGTAGCAAAAATCTCTGAGTTCAGATTTGCTATCGGTGAAATGCATCTTTACTAAGACATTAAATTGCTAGTTTTTGAATGCTGCATAAACTTAGAATGCAAAAACGTTTAAATTATATTTACAAGCAAAATTTTCAAAACAAAAAGCATCAGATGATTTACAGAGACTAATTTACATGAACTGGACATCCTTCAAGCTGTCACCACCTACCAGCAAGGGATATTCACTGTTTGTCACTGGCTAAATTCAATACTTCTTTAATACATTAAAAAAAAAAATCGGAATCATTGTTATTGCTTTTGGCAGAGAGAATCTATCATAGAGATGATACATTTCTCCGGGTCCATCATTTGAAAATTAAGCACATTGTTGTAGGCTATGATAAAGTATCCCAAAACAACAGCATTGTACATAGCCATTACTGCATATACTATTTGGTGAACACTTTTATCCAAAACAGCTTATAGTATCATGAGTGCATACAGTTTTTGTATGTGTGGCCCCAGTAGTCATCAAACAGTGATCAAGCAGTATCAGTGAAATGTCCTATCCATCGAACCATGCAGGGCCACAGCTATACTGTAAGTGTGATAGCAAGATAACTGTGCAATTCAGTAGTCAATTAACATACTCTACTTTTTGCAATAATAACACACAACGAGTAACATCAACACATCTCAGAGATAAACTCAGAATAGCCTTAGTGTAAAAGCCTTCACCATCACTTCTAATGAGACATGCAGTGACGGACTGCTGATTTGGACTGAGACATCATATGTATTATGCATAGGAGTGAATGATGCTTCAGCACCAGAGTAGTGCAGAGAGAGTGGAGATATGGCACAAAAACAACTCCACTAAAATGTCCTTTGTCCTCATGAGGAAACCTCATGTTGTTGAAAAGTCACAACATGGACTATATGACATCAAACCACATTTTAATTTACTCCGCATTCATTAGATGGGTATTTATACTATGCACATGTAAGTGGATGATAATGTACAACATGCTCAAAAGCAACTTGCACTAAAACAATGATAACCAGAGTATCAGTATAATTGGACTTGTATAGCTTTGTTTTCCACCTCATTATTAGATGGATATGAGGCTAACGTAAATAGCATGCATATACAGCAATACTGTTATGTATGAACTATGAAACATTGGAACAGCATGTTCAGCGATGATTCAGCCAGACCAAATAGTATTTTCAAATAATTGTGGCGTATGTTTTAACCTGCTCGGTGGGTTTTGCCACATGGGACAATGCAATGAGTATAAAGATTAGAGAGCTGCAGGAAAGCATTTGTGAGTCAATTTAATATATTCTTCTGTGAATGACAACTTACCTGACATTAAATTGCCCTGAAGCAGTAAACCTCAAACATCTGTCACTCCAGGTAAAAAGTGAAGCTAAGAATTATTATGAATTAAAGTGCTGTTCAACCCAGATAGTGTACTTGATGTGATTCAATTGCTGTGTATGCATTGCTCAGAAAATCAAGGATAGATGCATTTTTTTACAGAATGAGTGATAATGTCATGCAATACATCATCTCCATATTTCAGTAGTATGATGTTACTCACTTCTACACAGGCAAAAGGAAGATAATGAAATGTTCAACTGTTTTATCTTTAACTCACAGTGAACATTCAGTGCCACTATGTTGTGGAACACATTGTAAGTGATTGTAGACAGAAATCTTATATTAAACACTAAGACACTAGACACTATTTTATTTTCTTCATTTAATTCCATGTATTCATCTTTTTGAGCTCTTGGAATCAGCCCAGGCTAACGTTCCTATGATTAATAGGTTATTCCTGGGGAGAGAGATAATGAACAATGTGAAAACTGTCATTAGAAAACAGCCAGCGAGAAGACATGTGACCATACCTTCGCTCATCTGACTGCACCCCACCGTGTCTCAGCAGGAAGCTCGATATACTGTAAGCTGCAAAAGATTAAGGAGGGTGACTGTGTTTATGACATATGCATAATCTGCACTCCATTTTCTCTCTCTATTAATCTATCTCTCCCTCTCTCTTGCATACGAGCACACACATCAGAGCATCAATAGGTGCACTGACTGGTTGTTTTCAAGAAGAGAGCCTGCCTTGTGCTTTTCAACTTTTACAGCAAATGTACAGTCCTGTGTAAGTCCTGACAATGTAGTGATACCCCCCATGTGCCTTTAAAGTCGCAATGAAACCACATTTTGAGAGCATCTTGCTTCCTTATGATGTATTTCCTGTTGAAACAGGATATTGGGGCGGGACATAACGCAGGGACGGATCAAGTATAAACCAATGGGATATCAGTTAGGGAGAGAAAGGCAGTTTTATTTAAAAAATTAAAGAACATTTTTGGGGGTCTTTTTTGGCATAAATTGTCAGCTAGGTGTATGGTATGATAGTTAGAATGAGCTAAAAAGGCGACTTTAAGCCACTTATCTCTGTGTCACTATCCCTGGCTATCATACTCCTCATTTTTCACCCTGCGACTCTGTCCTGCAGCCTCTACCATCGTATTTATCACTGAAATGCATGGCTTCTGATCTTTGACTTTCATCTGGAATGATTAATATCCACCTCCAGTAAATCTCCCACTAAGTGCTTGGCAAATGTCATCCATTATTTGCAACATAACAGATGAGAGGTTATTAACATGGGACGGATGTTAAGCCTCTTTAGAGGTATAAGAGCTGTTCATTTTCAAATAGGGAAAGCCGATGGTGACAGCCAAGTTCTATATTGTCAAGATGAATGTAGTGATTCTTTCTTCTTCTTTTTCTTTTTTTTTATTCACACACATATATGCAGATACAGAAATAATAATATTATTGTACACATATAAGTAGATACAGAAATAATATCATTATTATTATTATTGACAAGCTGTGACGTGTGAATTGGCCACCCAAAGAAGCTACTTAAAGCTTGTGGTAGGGGGCCATACACATACAACTTAATATACAATAAAGACTAACAGTGGACGTGGCCTACATAGATACATACATACATTACATACAAAACACATACTAATACAATTCAAGATCCCAGATCAGATTATTTATATGAACTTAACAGATGTTTTTTTCAAATGATTTTTAAAAGTGGAGATGGATCGTAACTCTTTCATATGTTCCTCCAGCTTGTTCCAGATCTGAGGTCCCCTGCACACCACACTCATGCTGGTGCATTTAAGTCTCCGTTTTTTCCCTATTAGGAGGTGTTTGTTTCTGGTATCGTGGACGCAGGGCATAAAATTAACTTTTT
>OMLI01074690.1:0-13761 GCA_900302605.1 Rondeletia loricata | reverse complement strand
CCCCCCGCCACAGGTGTAATGCCTAGGCCCTGCTACAGATTATTATATAATTATGGCAAGTATGTATTATTAGTTTTCATGTTTTCAAAGTGAAACTTTTTTCACAAAATGTAAGATGGCTACCAAAAATACCAAATGGTCACCGGTAAATGGACAAAACCCCACTGGAGAAAACCCCACAGTCAACAATTTATTTTTCCAAGATTTTGTCAAGTTTTCATAATTGCTTTGGAATAAGGCCTGTGGTTATAAATGTATGCCGCTGGGAATTCAAACATAGACCCAGGTCATGATATCTAGAGCGAAATTCCCAGGTGGGATTACAGACATTAAAGTGATACTTACATAAAAATGCAACTTTTCCTGTTGATAATCAATGTTACAAGTTGGAATATGATCACGGACCTAAATGGTAAGCCTAAAATTTCATTTAGGGCCAAACAGGAGATGTCGGCTTCAATATGGTCCATCTTTGTAACAGTTGCCTTAATAACTTTGAATTAGAAGATAGTCAAAGGTTTTTGTCTGGTGCCGAGAACTAATATAACATTTTCAGGGAGTTAATCGGTTCAAGCGATCAAGGGTGTTAGCAGGCGGAGAAAACCCCAAATTTGACCCACTGAGCTCGTGGCGATCGGGCCATATTGGAGGCGATCGGGCCATATTGGATCGGGTGGTGCTGAATTTCCATGGGGTTCATCCTTGTACCGCTTTCCATCACCTCTGGATATTTGAAATCCACCGGTTGAAGCATGCAAGAGTTAAACTGTTAACATTGATTGGATAAAACCCCAATATTTGACATTTTGACCCCTGGCATTCTGCCATCGTAGATGGGGTGGTGCTGAATTTCAATGGGGTTCGTCCTTGTACCACTTCCAATGTTCCCTGAAGATCTCAAGCCAATCGGTTGAAGCTTTCAAGAATTAGAGTGTTAACAGTGGAATATCTGCCTAAAATGGTCAAATGTTCAAACATTTTGACAATTTACATCTGCCGCTATGTACTGACCCATATCTGTGTCCCACCACAATTTCAGACAAATCGGTGAATAATTATACCTTGCAGAGCACTCACAATCTCCATGTGCTTAAATAGGCCAAAACCACAATATTTGACCTATACAACAGTGAAATATTTTCAAAATGTTTGTCTGCCGCCGTGTACTGAACCATATCTATATGCTATCAGAATTTGAGAAGAGTCAGTCAAGAATTGTACTGTGCAGAGCGTTCACAAGGTCCATATGCCAAAATAGGCAAAAATTGCAACGTTTTTCCCCATGAAACTGTAAAATGTTCAGATATTTGTACTAATTTCATCTGGCGGCGTGTACTAAGCCATATAAATGTGGTATTAAAATTTGAAAGAAATCGGTAAAGAAATGTGACCGGTAGAGCGTTCACAAACACGTGTCTGCGGCGGCGGCGGCGGCATGACGATCGCTGATCCATAGTATCCCCCGACTCGTCGGCGGGGGATACAATAAAGACCATGGATAAAGCCATAAAAGCGCTGTTTGTTCCCTTTGTGACAACAGGCTGACAGCTGAAACAAAGCATGTTTTAGCTATGTCAAAAGTGCGATGAGACATGACTAACACAGGAGGCAAACTGTATTAAGGCTCACATCCGCCAGTCCTGCTCCAGACCAGCCCAGTATGAAGAGAACTGGGTTATATGGAAATCCCAAAATGTTTTTAACTGTTTAATTTTCAATTTCTCATTTACAGTAGGAAGTTGATGGAAATGTATATGCTACTGGGCAGATGGTGGGTCAAGGGTTCCCTCAATTGCATTAAGCCAGAGGCCTCACATTTGAGGTCCAGCTAGCTTTAATTCCACTTCTGCTTTTGCAAACAGGGATTTAATGAGGATTTTGTGACATGGATGCCATTATTGACATCAAATGATGTTAACAAGATTAATTACAGACTGACTAATAGGATAATTTACAAGGTAGCACTGCCTCACTGAAACACAGTTTGGGGACAATCCCCAACATGTTACTGTCTTACCAAATTAGGCTGCTGTTTGTTGATGATAACTGAAACATCCCAGTTGCCAGACAACTACTCCATAATCTAAGTTATGTGCATAATGCGCTCTGGATAGTAATCACTAGCAAACAGCTTCATCTTTTAAAACTTTTAGTTTAAAATCACTCTGGATAAGAGTGTCTGTTAAATGCCTAAAATGTATGTCAGCTTATCTGTGTTGGGTGAGAGAAGATCCCACAGGGAAGAAAATATATATCTGAAATGGTTATAAGTAGTGGTGCTTACCCGAAGAAGAGAGATTTCCAGGTGGACGCAATCAGTCACAACAGCCAATGAATGAAAATCTATCTAAAATCTAAATAATATATGAGAATCTGAAGATCCAGCCTGCTCATTGCGTGTGCACCTGATACCACACCAACTGACTTCAGAGCTTGTCTGTGTTGACTAAGTTTCATTCCTACAAACAAGCCTTTTAAGATTAGCTATAGGCCATGACCACTTCTTTTAATGAGATAAGAGCTAAGATATCTTATCTCAATCCATGAGAGTTGAAATAAACTGTCCCTGGATGAAGAAAGTGAGCAGTGAGATGGCAGTCTGTCGGCCATGTGTTTGTGTATGTACAGGAGAGCGGTGCAGAAGGGAAAGGAAAGGGAAGGAAAAGGAAGACGGCAGTCTTACCGGGGAGAGTTTCTGAATGAGGTCATGGGCCACATGCACCAAATTCTTATCCTCCTGTAGGTGTTTCTGGAACCGCCGGCTCTCCTCCTCCTCTAGTAGGTCAAAGTCATTGGCTGCATCAAGCAAGGCCTGGATAAGGCCCTTCCAGGAGCGGAGAGCAGGGACCTGGGGGGCCACTGCAGAGCTTACCCCCGTGCCGATCACCAGGACCAGCTCGGGGGCCCGCTTAGTCTTCAGGCTGGGCAGCAGTTTCCTTTGGGGCAGGCAGAGATTGAGTGATGATGGTTCCATTGATGGTGCTTCCAAAATCCTTCAGACAGCATGAAGGTTAAACAAAGCATTTTCAAGCATGCTAGCATGCAGTGTGAAACCCACCTTTATTTGGGTGGTGAAGATGTAGGACCGGCAAGATTTAGAAACTCAAGAAAACAAAGATTTGAATCAGTCTTGTTGACAAAATTGGTGCATGAGTCATGGACAGAGTCTGCAACTGTCTCCAAAAAAGCACCTGAGCTTACCTGGGCTTTTTGGCATTCGAGTCCAAATCCTGAGAATCAGCTGCAGGTCGCTTCTCAGTTTTCACTGCTACAACAGAGGCCATTCAGCTCCTGTAACAGAAACATGATCAACCACATGCTAACTGTGAAATGCTTGGCATAGTAAGTTCATAGATGGCTACTTAAGAAAACAATAGGCAACACAATAAAAACAACTCTGGTTATTATAAGTAGCAATAACACATGGGTTGGTTGATTGCCATTTGTGCAGCTTCTCCGTCTGTAGCCTGATCATCTTGGGATCACCTCATATTATAATAATTTGATCATCCCTGGCTGATCAAAGCCCATTCAGCACCATGACAAAATGACTACGGTAAGGGAACTTCCACGTAGCTCTCTGCTTCTGTCAACATCGTTTTGCAAACAGGAAATACGTTATTAATATTTCCATATTCCCTGGCAACACGCCTTGCCTGAAGACATGTCGTAACGTGCTTATCTGACCAAAACAATTTAGTCCTTGTTCCTCGGGACAGTGGCAGACTGACTAACAGGATTAATGTTAAACAGAACATACACTGGGCAAACACATGCCCAGCTACATAGGGTTACTGGTAAAGTTACCAGTCAGCTGACAGCAAGCCAGTGTTTCAAAGTCGGACCAGAATAAACATTTCACAAAACAAATCACTACAGCCAGGTAGCTAACGCTAAGTTACCATTAAAAGTTACACGTAGCTATACTTACCCCGATGAACTCCCAATATGTATTTTTGTTCGAGTAGAAATCTTTCTGATTTAACTTTAGCGAAGAGACAAGTCCAATCTTAATGAACGTGAAGCTAGATAACCTGGCTAACTAAATTCTTCTTACAGAGCTCAAGTCAAAGTTAGCTTCTTGTTAGCGTTTATGCTAACCTGAGGATAAGCTAACGTCGGCGTTAGAGAAGTTGGTTCGCTACTGCATCCGAATAACGGACAGACATCACGTTAACGTTAGCTCTTATCTCTAACGTGGTTGCCGCTACTTGCTTATGTTTTACTTGTCATTCTGAAGGTGTCTAGCTATCTGTTTTGTTAACTAATCTATTCAGCCAAAATATATCCTCAGTTGTTTCCCCCTGTGTACACACACACTACACAGGCTGACTCACTGTAGCCCGGCTACTATCCTAAACATTGCGTGTTTGAGAAGCAGCATGTGTTCCAGGCGGAGCTGCGATGACGTGTGCTGCCGAGTCCCAGACAGACTGATGCTGCGTTCGGGTGCTGTACAAAATATCAAAACTATTCGTACATGAACGACTGGGAATTCAGATTTTTATGTTAGAGATTTTGCGTTTAGGGGGCGGAGACAATGTTATTGTCTGATATTCTACGTAAATAATTAGTATTGTATGTTTCTATTTCCATTCTTTGTTTAACTTTTAATTGTCAGGTATACACAAACACTTTTGCTAATTAATTAAAACATCAAAGTAGTTCTGTACCGTTTGATTTCTGGAAGAAAAAAAAACGGAACAAAACAAAAGCAACCAAACACTTTTTTTTCATGGTCCATTTGGTTATTATTTCTGACATGCCGCGCCCACACTGGAGGTCGCATCAGGCTGAAAATTGGCATGGAGGTGTAATATGACCCGGGGAAGGTTATGGGCAGGTCATACCCGGGCCCCGCCCCCAAAAGGGGCGTGACTGGTCCAAAATAAGGGAAAAACCACATGCTACGCCCACACCAGAGGTAGCATCAGGCTGAAATTTGCCAAGGAGATGTGTTATGAACCAAGGAAGGTCATGGGCAGCTAAAACCCCGGCCCCACCCCCCCAGGGGGTGTGGCTGTCCTAACATCTGCTATTTTCGCATGTATCTCGGATGTTTTCGCCCTGACCGGCTAACGGGTACGGGCACCTAGTATGATAGTACATTGCGTGTCAACAAGTCCAGGTCTGAAAAAGATGTCACTAACTGAAAACAATTATTATTCAAGTATTAAAAAAAAAAAAGGAATAATTTATTTTGTTTCGATCAGTTCTCGACCAGCTCTTAGTGATAACCAGACATTGCGTAGATCTTATTTTCGCCCAAAGTGCCACTATATAGCCTAAGGCCCTTCTGTCTCCAAGCCCATAAGGAGAAAAACATGCATTTTCACATATACAATGTCACATATACAATTGTGAAGTATATGTGATTTAGTTTTTTGTTTTGCAGCATGTGAGTCGTATTCCATACCTCACATGATCTTACAGGATTAAGTGAAATCTCAGACCTGGATGGTCAGTCAATGAGCGTTGGTGGTGCTATATGCTATTTAGTCTCCTCACACAACTGATGAGACGTTTTGTTGCCCACCATAAACTGCTGCCTGCTGCATCTGCAATGCGTGCATCTGTTGTAGGCCTATTATGCAAATTGCAGCCCTTTGGAGACAGTGGCACGCCACTAAAATATCTAATGTAGCACCATTCATAAATCAGTTAACGTCCAAATTGTATGTTGCACAACAATTTGTTCCAACAGCAGAGATGTATTTCAGTGTTGCGCGTAGGGGACCTAAACACAGACAATAATATCTACCCTTCTATTTCAAATGTGAGAAACCAACGTAAAATGACATAAAGTCATTGAAGGAAAACTCCCCTCTCAGACCACTGCACTACTCTGCAACACTTCCCCCTTCCAGTCTTTACATGTGTGCTCAGTGCCCCATAAAAGCTCAACAAAAAAAAAACATCAGACCAGGCACACCAGCAAATATGTCTTCTATCCAGCCTACATAGAGCAGTGGAAATGCACATTGATTCTGGCTCTTTACAGGGGCAAAGGTTCTGTACTTGTGAATAAATACACACAGCATTTTTGACCTCGAACCTCGATTGCAAGTTATTGAAACATCCAGAAGCAGACTTTTTACAGGTGGTGTGTTTCCCATGACAAGATCATTGCTGCCATATACAAACACGTCAGCATAGGCTGCCTTATGAGTAAAAGTACTAATAGTCTGCCATCTACTGTTTAAGATGAAAACTGCACTCTGAAGTAGTAGGCCAAAAGGTATAGCCCTGACTGAGGCCTTCAGTCTTTGCCAAAAAATGTCATAGTTCCTGCAAAGTTACATGTAAAACAGTCTGTTAGATGCAAATATGTCCAATGTGATTGCACTAATGCTATTGCAACATTGTTATTATTCAAAACTGATTCATAGAGGTGGAGATGGGATACATGCAATTTTTTAGATTTTACAAGCTTGAAGCGACACACGACACTACTCTATAATTCTATCAGCTGTGATGCTTAAGACTGGCCCGTGATGCAGGGCCAAACTGATGCACAGAGACACTCCGGCCTTACCACTGGCAGAGTGAGACCATGACAGGCCCAGGTGCAGGCATTTTTATGGGCCCCTCTGTCTGTAACTGACAATAGCTGTAGCTGATAATGTTAATTTGCACAGACAATATTTGCTCGCAGACTGGCTCTGCAGGCCCCCTCGCACCATGGACGGAGGTGCAGTTTCCCTGCCTACTCTCCCTGTATCTACACCTACGCTTTGTACAGTAAGTGCCTCCGAGATGATATGGGGCACACTGCACACCAGAGATGCTATAAAGCAGAGGTCCTACCAGATTAATATGTAAAAGAGGTGCCACTGATCCAAGGTCCAAGCTTCATGAGTCTTCAGTGAGCTAATGCTCCCTGGCAACCAATACAATTCCAGTCAATAACCAAACTTTTGACTCTTAACAGTATTGCTCAGCAATTATTTTAGCTCTAGGAGGCAACAACTGGATCCTTGCCGCCTTATAAAGCTAGACCTCTCAGAGTTGCAACTCTTACCAGATTTGCAGTGTTTAGCTGTATTAAACAATGGGACTGCAATACTTATTTTGGTTTCAATCCGAGTGCATAGTGGATACACAATATCAGAAAAATTTCAGTGTTGCTAGGACTATGTTGTTCTATTTGTTTTTTTAGCCAAACATAGATCCCATGGAAGACTCAGTCATGTGACAAAGCATTTCAAACTAAATGGCCAGGTGTAGATTTCTTAAAAGCCACCCATTTCCCATTCCTCCCAATACATTTACTTTTCCTCTTTTGACTCCAGCGCTGCAATCTAAAGGTAACAAAAGGAGAATATCACAATTTGAATGCAATTAAAGTCTAGTGATTTTGTCAGTTTAAACCTGAAACAGAACGTATGTTTAAGTGTCCATAAGGGTGAAACAGAACTTATGTTTAAGTGTCCATAAGGGTGAAACAGAACTTATGTTTAAGTATCCATAAGGGTTGAAGGTATATATACTGTAGGTAACTGACAATAGGGAACCACAGGGCTATGGAAAGAGTGGTGAAAGCTACGGCTAGAACTTCATGATCTAGTCAGAAAAAAAGACAGCTTTTTACTTAACGGCACAATCTGCTACGACTTAATATGGGTGCAATCACCGAGTCGTTACAAATACTAATGATAAATAAAAATAACCAGAAGGTAATTCAACAAATTGTTTCATGTACAATTTGTTAGTCTTTGTACATGATGTCAGTAAGATCAAACACATGCACTAAACATAGTCAAGTACAGAGACAAATTGTTATAGCTTAGATCGTTAACATACAAAACCCCACACAATACTGACTCAATTTCTCCCCATTTATTTGTGACTGAATCCAAAGGAACATTTTTTTTTTTTGGGTCAAAAGTTTTAAACATTTCTCAAAATACCAAATAAAATAGTATTATTTGTTAAGTGATGTGATCCACATACCCTTGTGTTCACCTGGTGAGTACATAAGTTATATTAATTATAGTGCAATATATATATAGTCATAATTTTTTTTAATTCATAGCCCACACCACTGCATACACCAGTTACAATTAAATATAATTTGAATACATAACTAAATCAGCAGACATATTCTTTTCATCTATACATTTCAATGTATTTGAATGTACAATCAACAATTAAAGGCATACCATTTGTCAATATTTGACATTTTTAAATGAATATTTTTCATGAAATAGACAGATGTGAAGTATCAGCTAGTCTTGTGGTATGTTACTGAAGCAATGCTACACACTGCTCTCGTGGATTTCTGGTCAAGCCACACACACAAAAAAGGCGAAATCTTTGAAAATGTATGATTACAAAAAGTATTTTTTCCATCAGTATTTAAGGTTAGGATTAGGCATTGGGTCTCTTATGACAAATTCAGATTTTGCAGTTGGACCACAAATCAAAACCCCGTCTGGTTGCATTTGACAAATTATCTCTATGAATAAACAATGTTTGATTAAATATTACCACTGTAAGATTTAATATATTGGGCTATCCTGATAAAAATGCTCCATGTCTACTTCATAACAACAGAAAATGCATACTGGTCAGATTTCCTCAGTAAAACCAAGCAGAACAATTTCAATCAGTCTTTTATTTACATGAAATTTCCAAAGTTATAATAGGTTGTGTAAAGGTCAAAATTAAGTTCCTGAATAGTTTAAATCCCTCAGCAAAGCACACGGTTCTCTTTCTTTCCTTCCCTTCTGAAATGCAGCAGTTGTGCTGTTTCACAGCATAACGTGAAAAGCTTTAGAGTTTCTAGGCTGGCAGATCTTAAGTTATATTTTACTTTAGTCTCAATTTTATTTTTTTATCTTGCATACCCAAACATAGGTTTATGAACAGTCAACCTCTGACATTAGCTGCCTTCATAGTCACCGCCAGCGTCAAAATGATAATCAAGATAATTATTGGAAAATCAGAGTCATGGCTCTATACGTTTGCAAGTTCACATATGCGTTATCAGTATGATTTCTGACTAAGTTATAAAGATAAATGCGAGTGACATCACAACAGATACCATATTGGTGGCTGACTGTTCATGAACTCATATGGGGGAAAAGCATGCTAAAAAGTCAAAATCTCTTACCAAAGTGAAATATTGCTTTAAGGGCACATAGGATTAGCGGAGGGTTGGTCAGGGCTGGCCTGGGCTTTAAATAGTATCCAATCCTCCTTTTCCTTGTAACCCTTCCTTGCCCTCGCCAGTAAACATCTATGAGGGAAGCCAAAGAAAACTTGCAAGAGAAGGAGAAAGAACACACTGCTTTAGAGAATCCAAGCACAGCCGTGGCCTGCTCTATACGGACATCGAGCCCTCTCTGAAGTTGGTCTTCCCTATCAGAACATTGAGAAGTGTGGCCTTGCCCTCCCGGCTCTCCTTCTGAGCCTGCCTGATGATGTCACTTAGCCTGTCATCGTCCTCACGCCCTATTAGGTAGCCCTTGCCACCGTAACCGTCTGCGACTATATGATAATCTGCAAAAGGAGGAGAAAAGTTGTTATTTGTCTGTTAGTGACTGTCCATGCATCATACGTGTTAAAACAAATTCTGTGCAGAGTGTGGGATATAAGCTATACTGTAAGCAATACATCTCATAGGCTTCATGAAGCCAATGCATTATAGGGCTCACGAGCCATCACAACAGATCACAGTCCGATATGGAATACGTACCTGTAAACGCAAGGCCACACGCCACATTGCTGCCAAGCATGGGCACCTGCTCTCTGGAGATCTGACTCCAACACGCATCGTTGCCCACTACTGCTATAACTGGTGTCTGGGAGGAAAAGAGCAAGAGCAGAAGAAAGGAATGAGCAAAATATCTGAATTACTGTATTTAACTGCTACTGGGAAAATGCAGGATTATTCAGTCACTATAGTCCGTAATGGGGTGCGACCGATATGGGTTTTTGAAGGTCTTTAAATTTAAATGTCTTTAAATTTGACCATTTTCATGCCAAAAGGGTTTCCCATAGACAAGCAGTGTAGTATTGATCAATTATACAATAAATACATAATCAAACAAACTGCATCATATGATCCATCATATTGGACGTGGACAACACTGATTGGCCAATATCTGACTTTGTATAAAAAGCCAATATTGGCCTGATATATCAGCAAAGTAATATATCAGTCTGACCCTAGTGCATATGGTGGAATATATGAAGTTGGTCAAAACAAAATTACCTTTGCTGCCTGGCTTTTATTTATTTACCTAGCAATACTCTATATACGTGAACATTCAAACAACATAGGAATATTTGTTACATCTACTGTCTGGGCAATGTGGTTTTGACCCTTGTACTCCATACCATTGCTTGTAATAGTTATTCTACTGTTGCACATTCGCTCTGGATAAGGGTCAGTTAAATGTAGATGGTGTGTTGGTGGTTTTACCTTGTGTCTGGTGAATGTGTCAAACTCTGCAACACTGTATCCTAAGGAGCCATCACCATAGACTATCCATACCTGAAAATTACATAAAGTAAAGTAAAGCAAGTCTCATTTCATTAATGAAGAGGAAGAACTGATCAAGTGATGAATAGACAAAGGACTTTCAGAAAAGCCTACATCATGACTATACCTCAGATTCGGGCCGGCATAGCTTTGCCCCCAGGGCAAACCCACCTCCAACTCCCAGGGTCCCAAAGGCACCTGTAAGCACATGGAACAACGAGGTAATGCCAATAAGACTGCAATCTAAAGAAGAAAGCATGTTCAACCTCAAAATGTACTGCAGCTATCATGTGCTGTAAACACATATCTATCGTATCGATATACCTTCAGGTAACACATACAAGCACAATGTTTTTTAATATTGCTATAATCTTAAAGAAACATCAAAAGGTGTTTTGTTTTTTAAACCAACAAGAGTATAGTGCTCTGTGCACTGCTGTAGCTCTATTAGATACACTGTCCATAAAAACTGTAGTGTTGTCGTACACTTAATTACTCATAGACTGACTTATTTCAATTATAAATATTTTTTATTTCATTTCATTTAGGTCACAAGCCCTCTTGTCTAACATTTGAACTACCAACCCCCATTGCCTTAGTCACAACAGTTCTCTAACCTGGATCCAGCCAGCGTAGAGGTCCTCTTGGCCTCATGATGTAAGCGGCACTACCCACAAAATCCCCCCCATCGGCAACAATGATGCTGTCCTCTGCCATCAGCTCATCCACACAGTGGAGAACTTTCAAAGGATTTAAGTGGTGGTCTGTCTTCTCATCAGCTTTACCCCTGGAAGCACAAACAAAACAAATGTATGTGAGAAATGTTGAGAGTGTGGGAGGGGTGTATCTGGACCATTTATTATACATTGTTGCTTTTTTGAAGAATGCTTTGTATTCATGTACTTTTGGATTCATTTTCATTTCATGACATTAATTGATGTTCACTGTGGACTCCTGGCAGAATAGCCAAACTGGGCTTTCAAAGTGATCTCAAACGGTTAAAGATCTGATGCATTTCTTGTTGTATACCATTTGTCTGCATTATTTGTTTGTTGTTTGAATGTTAATTGATGAAAAGCAGGTTCATGAGGATCACCTAAAATCACTGAATTTGATACTACTCAGAAAACAGGCTCAGGAATATGTAATTAGACTGCAAACTTTCTGATAATCAAAGACTTGACTAATCAGACTCATTTTAATCACCAGGAACAGGGTGTACTTGTATAAATGTACAGGAATTCATCTTGGTGACATAGCTGGAGAAACAAAAAATTGACAACGTACAGTTTTACACTACATACTGACACACATGGTACAAGGACAACAGGACCTCATAACAGTTAACCCCTGTTTACCTGTTTGCAGTTTCTTTGGTGACATCTCCTGCCTTGAGGCTCTGAGGCCATTCCTCTGGGCATCTATGGCCCTTCAGGCCTTTGGAAAGCCGTAGTAGGAATGAACCAGTATCCCCTAAAATACAACAAGATTTACATTATACAGTTTAGGCATTTAGCTGCTACTCTTATCCAGAAGGACTTACGATGAAGGTAGCAGTAGAATAAGTTTAAATAGCCAGATTGCCAACATTACAAGCAAGGGGGTGAATGGATCAGACTGACACTGCCACCAAATATTAGACTACCAGACAATAGTAAGGAGTGCAAGAGTCAAAGCTACAATGCCAAGACAATACATGTAACACATTTGTCCCTACAATGATCACATATGATAGAGATGTGCTCTTTCTTTATAATAGAAGAGCATATTGTTCAATAAGCACCAAAAGACTGGGAAATGGCACGTTACTACTTCTCAGTCAAGAGACGTCTTTGATCATGGATCATGATGTCAAGTGTCTGAGGTTCTGAACATACCCTGAATTGCTACAGTCGGTTTCCAGAACATATCTGAGTTTTTCAGCAGCTGTGTCTTATCCCTGTTGACAGCGATGATCTTGCTGCGCCTGTTCAGAACTCTGCCATAGCTCAGCCGGAAGTCACACACAGTGCCTGGAAAGAAACACAAGACACAATACTAACATGCCTTTGGGGTACTGGCTACTTTGAAAATACATCTCAATCTAAACTTGTATTTAATCAAACATTAATTTATTATTTTTTAACAGAGCTTGTTTGAGCCCGTTTCAGCCAGGAGCAGCAACCATTCTATGAAACCTTACAAAACTTAATCACTGTATTACAGCGCATAATCTGATCTTTGCATCACTTTCAGTCTCTCTCTCTCTCTATCTCTTTCTCCCTCACTCATTCCTGGTATTTACGGTGTATTTTGGTTTTATTGTGATTTTAATGAGTATTCTTCCTAGTGATTTTTGTGTTTTCGCTGTCATTTTATATTTGAGTTATTTAACAGTCATTGATATTATTATTAGTAGTAGTAGTTGTAGCAGTAATATTAGAATTAGTATTAGCATTAGTATTATAACGTTACAACACCAACCTCGGACAGGGTATAACTCTACGTGTCAAGAACTGACATTAAGACCGTACGTATGTCTGACCTGCTAGCAGCACCAAGTCGGCCTCCTTCAGGGCATCTCGTCTGTTCTGTCTGATGTGGATGGGACTGTCCTTACCCAGCATGCCACGGGACATGCCGCCAAGGAAGCAGGGGATGCCCAGGGACTCCAATGACTTCCTATAATTTTTTCATTGATAAGGTAAGCACAATTAGAAATCAGATGATGCCAGTGAATGGTAAATGTTCAGAGTCAATCATAAAAAACAAGATTATGCAGGACAAGGTGTGCAGATTTGAGTTCAAGAGGGTTGATGTAAATGAGGTGAAAAATATTTTATTTAATATTAAATGTGATAAGCCCTGTGGTGTTGACAATATGGGGCCGTATTCACAAAGAATCTTATCTTACCACTAGGAGGACTCCTAAGTCTCACTAAAACCTATTAGCTAGGAGTCCTAGCTTAGGACCTATTCACAAAGCTGCTAAGACAAACTCCTAGTAAGGAACTCGGAGAACTCCTAAGCTAAGAGTGAGGGCGGGGTTAACGTCGTTGCTATGGATGACGTTGCGTCTCATGAACGAGCTTACTCAGAATGCCCACAGTGATTGGCTGATATAGGGGATGGTTTCTGACGGCGACTTCAACCTAGGAAAGAAATAACGGAGTATGTGTGTTGCAGGGACCGTCTGAAATGTGCAACTCCGAATAATAATAACTTCACTGTCATACAGTGGGGTGTCCCCAAAATCACTTCACACATCAACTGTCTCCTGTTGGTTAGACTAC
>OMLI01074688.1:0-16309 GCA_900302605.1 Rondeletia loricata | reverse complement strand
CCCCCTTCCCCCATTTTTCATAATGTTGTGCATAATTGCTTCATCCACATTTTTAAAGATCATCAGCTGAGCCTATATACAGTATATTCTTGCTTTGTTAGGTTTCGCTCCACTCGCCCTCCCCATCACTCCGTCTCTCTCTCTCTGCCCGGGCCTCGGAAAGGCTTTGACCGTCTTTGTGGATTAGTTCATGTCTGCAGCATTGCTGGTTTGAGTCATTAGACATGAGGCAGTGGTTTTTAGAGCTTTTCTTCTGGCATGCTTGGGCTTCAGGAGCAGCTGCCTGACTCTGGCCCAGGACATGGACCGATGATTAGACTAATACAGTAGGGCTTAGCCACAGAATAGTCCGTGGTAGCACATAGTCAGTCAGTTTGTGGCAGCAGTAACTCACAGGCAGAGTAAACCGTCCTATATTTAAAATATTTAGAGTAGGGCAGTGAGAAGAAGTGCCCTACTGACACAAAAGGGTCAGTCAGCTGGCTTATGGACGGAGCGATCACTCTTGATGTGATGATTAAGGTGTTTTTATATATTTTCTCTGTGACATGGTGATTACTGCAATAACTGGTGAACTGAATAATCCCTGTTAGCTAGATAAGAGCGAGGAATTCCACACAGGCTGCTCTTCCTGCTTGGGCAACGGAGCGGAGCTGGAAACGCTATCTAGGTTGCCTTGTGTGGGCTGAAAAGGAAACGGCTCCGACTTTAATCACACATTGTTTGCAGGAATTTCCTCACTTTTTCAATGTTGTGATCTCAAATCTCTCAGGAAAGATCAGGTATTGATTTAAATTCAGTATTATAGTGTCACAGCTATCGTTCACTTTCACAGGCAGAGTGAACTAAGCCACTATGGTCAGCTGCACTCACATAGAGCAAACATGGGCAAAGTGTCTGAGAGAATTTGGTGTGGAGGTGATGGGGTTTGTTGGATTAAGAGGGCGGGTGAAGATAATGTCAATAGAGTGGGAGGTGTAATGTGCGTACACTGCCCTCACAGTCTTCTTTTATTTACACTGAATAGAAATGAAGTACGCCATTCAACTAGTGATCAAACCCAGAGAACTCAAGTGTGACATAGAACCGTAGACTGAAGCCATGGTGAAGATAGAATAATGTAATAATAATAATAATAATAATAATGTGATACTTTGTTGATCCGAGTGCTACTCCCATTATAATGGATTCTATAGAGAGAGTGTGTGTGTGTGTGTGTGTGTGTGTGTGTGTGTCAGGGTTTCATTCTAGGTTCTATTATTTCGTCCTTTGTTTTCTATCCATATGCTCCCACGTCATTCATATACATCATATTTCTTTTCATTATTGTTCTGATGATGCACAGCTTGATAATCTTATAGATGATCTTCAACGTATTGATGATGAACCTGCGAGTCATTTTTGATTCTAATCAGAATGATCAGATTCAGGTCCAAAGAGTTTTTCAGACTTGTTTCTATTTGTTGAAAAATATAATTAGAAAACAGGTCATTTCCACTATTTTATGACTACATAAAGTGTTAATTCCTTTAACAACAACAACAACAACGACTATTATTATTATTATTATTAAGTTCCTTGATGATATGTGTCACATAATGATGTAACTCTACAGACACGGTGAGATGATGAATTCTCTGGTTGGTTGTATGAGATGTGTCGCTCCAAATAAAGATTTAGCTATCGGAAGGAATATTTATTTATACATCCATAATACATCCACTGTGTATTATTCCTTTAAAGGCATAAACATGAGTATACCTTTCCAACACGATCTTGACAGTTCATGTACCAGCAGTGTGTTTCGTCTGGCCTTTTATGGACATGATATTTTTGTCTGCAGCTGCTGGTTGAGGCAGAGTCGGGGCTCCACGGCCTTGAGCAGACTAAACATAGTGGATTGTGGAACCACAGTCTTTCTTCTGTGGAATCTAGATTCTAGAGAGAAGACCTCCGTGTTAACGTCCTCTCCTGTTTCCTGACTGTCAGACGATGGTGTTTCATCTTTATCTTGTCAAGTTATTCACCGTAGCGCTGGGAAGTCTGGGAAGAGGTGTTCATATTGACTCCGTGAAGTCACTCACTGGTCATTAGTCAATATTATTTGAACGTCTTGCAGGTTGAGCACAGAGAGAATAGGATCTCAAGACGACGCATCAGTGAGTTTTGGTGGGGGGATACGATACGTATCTCTTTCATCTGGTGTTTGTAGCGGAGTAGATATCCGAGCTGTCGCCGGTCGATGCCGAGTGAGAGATGTGTGAGGAACCAGAACCTCCTCGCTGGCCGGCGGCCCAGCACCTGTGCTTCTGTAGTGAAGCACTTACTGTCGAGGTTTGAACTACCCGCCTGCTGCTTAGGCTGAGAGAAGAGACACGCTGCAGTAAATATATCTGACTCGGAGCTAAATATCTTCCTGACAGCCTGCGAACTTCCTAACATTGCTAGTAATTACAGTTCACCATCAAAGATACAGCAGTGAGTCCTTGATGTGGCGTCTAAAGCTCCGTCCGTTTAAGGGTTTGTGATCGTGAGAATAATGGCCTATCCAAAGCCATCGGTCGGTTCTTTAGCGTGCCGAGCTCAAGTGTTGGAGCACGTTCACTCCTGGTGTAGATCTCCACGCCTGGTCCGACTCACTGCCCCTCTTAATCCATTTACAGGATCTGTTGGGATTAGGCAAAGTTAAAGATTCAGCAGATCAATAGCCAGGCAGTCAAATGAAGCAGAGCTTATTTGGTAATCAGCACACACACTGTAAGATGGAGGTCTGTGTACATGTTCACTCACTCGCTCTCATGCGGAACGAGAGACCAGGACCGACCTTACCAGTCTGTGCACCCTGAAGGCTTATTTCACATTTACACTGACCCAGTTGTTCTTGAGCTTGTTTTAGAGGACTGTATCTAGGCTGTGTAATGACATTTACCCGGGTATTAGTTTGAACTTGTTTCGATTGAAACCTTTCAGCGCACTTTTCTTTTTCGTGAATTCATCCACTGTGTCTGAGGGTGAAGCCGAAGCAGACCGTGAAGGCTCCGGCTTGCTTTTCAACCGTCATCCAAGCCAGAAATCTATTGAGAAGGGCCTTCAATCAGAATCCTTCCATGACCCAAGAGCCTCCTAGGAGTGGGTGTGTCTTACCTGAGGAGGGTGGGTGTGCCCGACCAATACATAATGACCTACAGGGTTTAACTTTCATCACTGTCACACCAATTATGTATCATCTAGCCTTGAATTAGCAGCCAGGTTTCCTATAACAATCATATCTGACTGGGAGGGTGTTTTTCTTTTACTGTGATTATAGGTATGATGGTAAATGGTAAATATGATCTTGTTCTGTTGTTTTTCTATTGTGCCTGCATGAAATTATTATTATTTTAGTCACCATACTGATACTTTGTACACATGCTGCTGTAATGCTGTAATTCCTAGACAACGTGTCTTTTTGCTGTTGCTGATCACATCTTGGTGAAACAGCTCATGGGCTGTTGTAAGGAAAATGGTCCTTGTTGCCTTTTGTTGTAGGATACATCCTGGAAATGGGTCAGCTATAGCCAAAGGAAATGCCACTTGAGTTTTCTGCTTTAACACGCTGACTACAATACCTCTTCTGGTCCCAACTGTGCGCTTGGCTGTGAGTCGTTTGCCCATAAAAACATTCTGCTGCTGGGAAATGACGCAGCTTCCGTCTCTGTCCAAAAGACTGCAGGGTCAGGAAGAGAGTCAGGCCTGTGGTCGCCTTGCCTTACAGTAAGGTGCGTTTCTATAGAATCGTATTCACGTTATACAAGTTTAATGAGAATCCAGCTTTGTGTGTAGACTTTGTGCCTAAGACTATCTTTGTATACATAGTTCATTCCGTTGGTAATACATCAGAGATTTGAAGGTGCAGTGCAATAACTTTGGAATAGAAATTTTGGGAATTGCCCTTAACATACTTGAAGTTGCTTGACTCTGCTTCTTAGTAACTTGCGCTCTCTGAATATACAGTAGGTCACAGTCTTAGCAGAGGTTGTTGTCGTATTAGAGAACGTGTCAAGAAACCTGCGGATGGTTTCGTTATTAAGGAAGCAGCTCGGATGTCTGGAGCTTCAGGTGTTGTGACACATTGGGAAGTGAAAATGGGCGATGACACAACTAAGGTATAGTATATATATACCTCTTGCCTCATTCAGGGAGAAACCAAGAATACTGTAATAATGACCTTTGACATGAGGTATATGGATGTTAAAAGAGGACCAGGGGGATTAAAGGGAGTTTTGAGGTATGTTTGCTCCTATGTGTCGCCATTACAGTATATGGGTCACATATGGAAAATTAAAACGTAGGATAATTTATAGTAGATAACACCTGAGAACCCTGACATGCATTGTGATTAATAAACAGTACAAAAACTGCAAATTGGCTCATTCTAGTTAGTGTAAAATCAGTGCGTTTTGAATCTTATAGCTTCTTGTTTACTTGTTTTCCTCATTTTGCTATATGAAATCTGTCCGTGGGGCTGGTGAGTAATCTCTTAGAGAGGATGACAGTCCTGTTACGTCACCCTGCAGTAAGCCTGCTGTATTATCTCAGACATGTGATTTCACATGTGTGTGTGTGTGTGTGTGTGTGTGTGTGTGGGTGGGTGACGTAAAGGCGTATGTTGAATTGTTGTATTTGTGATTCCCAAAACCTGATCAAACCACATGCATCAAGGGAAAAAACTTTGATCTGATAAACTAATGAGCCAGGTGCATAAAGATGTCTGCTGCCATGACAATCTAACTGTTGTTGTCTCTTCTTGACCGATGTCACCTCCTACTTCTGGAATATTCATCATCTGGGCTGAAAAAGGAGCGTTGCAATTTACAGCCAAGTGTCTTTCTGAGCTCAAAACCACGATACTGGCGTTGCAACAGCAGCGAGACCACTACTAGGTGCTCGGCTTGGTACCACAGCTTCTGAACGCATGTCCGGTTACCACAGCCTAAATCAAGAATTCCTTTAAAACGTTATCATCATCCGCAGTGCAACTCAACACAGGGCCACAGCGAAGAGGATTCTGTTGGCTTCTGGATTGGCGCCAGTCCGCGCTGACGGGGAAACGATTCTCTAGAAATGAAATAAGGGCGCTTCCAGTTCCGTTTATAGTTTCTCCGCGGTTTCCTTCCCGTCTCAGCCCACTCTGCAGACAAGGTCATCAGCCTATGAGAGATGGGCCGCTAGTCAGACGGCACGTATCCTGCAGTAGATACGACACACCGCTGACGGAGATCTGGACCGGACTTGCTCCTTTGAACGCCTAGCTGCATGAAAAGTAGTAGGCGGCCTTGCTGTGCGAGGAAGCATCAATCCAACCCAGTCACATAGGAGTGTATGTGGTATGTAGGTTGTGCAGTTGGTCTGTCATGTGATGAATTGGCGTTGTTGGGGAATGGGGAGCCGTAGCTTAATGAGCAACAAGCACACTGCCTGTTTAATGGCCATAAACTAGGCTGATAATTAGAACGCATGCGCTGCAGCCTCCTTCATGGTTACGTAACACTGCTGTGACCCCCGGGCGTTGACCCCAAGAGTCTGACCTTTCACTTCCTATTTCAGGAACTCCAGTGTGGTAGGCGGAAAAGTCTCTCTGGACTGTTGTTAGTTTATTTTTCTCAGTGACGGGGAAAGCTGATGTTAAGAGAAGTGTGACTTGTGTTTGGGTTAATTTGAATTAGTTACAAGGCATCATGAGCTGTTGTGTGCAGAAATATGGCTTATTGAGAGAAACAAAAGATTTGACAACACATTCAACGTCTCAATATCATTTAAAATTTAAATGAATGCTTGTGCATTGCTTGTGATGCCATGTTAACGTAACATTTTTTAAATTCTGATTGTATTATTTAAGCTCTGTTTAACCAGTTAGTCCCATTGAGATTCTCTTTTTCAAGGGAGACCTGGCCAAGAAAGCAGCATCAAGACAAACAGAAAGGTCGCAGACACACAACACACAACAATGCATAAAGTCATATAGAAGAAAGGGCAAGGTGAAACAGAGTATAGAATGAAAATACAATCAAAACCACACAAAGGAGAGAACACAGTGAAACGATAAGAACTCAGAACAGCAATAAAAAAAACAGCTATTGCTTTCATCCTCATTTGAATCTTTATCCACCTTCAGGCTCTGGTGTGAAGTTATCTGGACAGTCTGACAGATAGAGGCTTAAACTCTGCTCAGCTACACGAGGCCAGCTCATCTCGTTACACACCAGATGTTAACAGCTGGAACACACACACACGCACACGCACACACACACACACACACACGCACGAGCCAGGAGCACGTGTAAGAGACTGACTGCAGTTCCCCTAACGGCCACTGTCATACACCGTCAGTAAGAGTAACAATTTACATATAGGGCCTGAAAATTGAATTATCCTCGTGGAGAAATTGGGTCATTTTGAAAGGCTACTTTTAGACATTTGTCTACAAAAATGCTTTACAATTTCTGCAATCTCTTCAGTGATCCTTGCTAGGGTTAGACAAACCGGCAAACCAATATATTAGCCTATATTAGCCTTTCAATAATAATCAGATATCGGCCAGTCGGTGAGTGTTGCCCATGATGGAGGTGAGGATATGATTTCATTCAACAGCTTCAAGGTTGTCAGTCTGTAAAACTTGCCTAACCCTAAAACAATGTAATTAGTCTTGGTTTCAATGGAGAGTTTTAGTGTCCCGTGGTCTAAATGCTGCTTTAGAGGCTTTTCTACCCTGAAACACTGAATACTTACAATTTGTTAGATTTCTTTTGCCATGAAAAATGGTCAAATTCAAATATACAGGATATCGGCGCCAAATTATCAGCAGTTTCAATCAAAAAAAAGAGCCGTTATCGGCCTTCAAAAAACCCATATCGGTCGAACCCTAATCCTAGCATGTACACCATTGACCTTCTCTCATCTCTACTGCCTGACGTGATGCCTGATGTGTCTGTACGCAGGCTAATGCGGTTGTAATCAACACTCCAGACAGCCATCTTGAGCACACAGGTGCCCCGGCTGCTTGTGCCCTTTCCCCTCACAGCCCTGCCCTCTCTCTGCAGGCGCTCCGGCTGTTGGCAGGCCGGCCCCCGCCTGTGGAATGGCCAGAATGGGTTATTTTTGGTCCGTTTCCCTCCGGCGTGGAAAGGAGGCCACACATTCCTCGGGATCCAGGGCTGTGTCAGTAGCTGCTGATCATAGGGGATTAGTCTAATTTGCCATGTTGTAAGAGACTGGTCACGATATCCTGGTCTGTCTGAATTATGCATTAAAGATAGTTGTGTCTGTCTCTCTAAGCCTCATCACGCCGGCTGCTTCTGCTCTACTGCCCACATCCTGGTCTTTATCCAGCAAGAGATCTGATGGTCTGCAGTGTTTACACTCTTTCTTTTTCAGTCCTGCTGTCTTGTAACTGTTGTAGTTGCTGTGGTCTTTCCTACAGGGGACAAAATGCCTCGTTATGATAAGCGTCCTGTTACGTCTCGGTCTAGTGCTGTCTAAGATTGTCTCGTCTTTTGTCCCTGTTGCCGGAGCAGAGCAGAGCAGTGTGCACAGTTATTAGACCTACTATGTTTACGATTGTGTGCAGTGTGGATGCAGATAGGGATCAGATTTGTGGCAAATGTAAAATGACTAGAGGCGTATTGGTTAGCCTTCACACACACACACACACACACACACACACACACGCACGCACACACACACACACACACACAGTAGCACACATATATTTAGAGAATGGGTGTGTTTTAGAGAACGGAAAGGAAACCGTGTCTACTGACTGAATGTCCATTTGTGTGCATGTTTATCTCTATGAACTCGTGTTGATAGTGTGTGTGACCCCACCGCTCCCCGTGACGTGGTTGAGCCTTGCTGTTTTAACACTGTGGTGCTAATCCTCGGGCTGAGCCGATGGCCTCCGCCTCTCACTGGTTCATCCGCGCTGCTCGCTCCCTGCCAGGCTGGACGCCGTGCCGCCGCCCTCACAACATCTGCCTGCATGTCGCTTTTCAATACGTAGAAAGTTCTTGAAATGTCTAATCTGTGCACTAGTAGAGCAACCGATACAGGAACTACTATAGGAACTAGTGTAGTCTATTACAGCCGCCCAGACGTCTGTTTCTCAGCACCACTTTGGCATCTCTAACCTCGTTGGCCTGTCTGTTCCTGGAATCTGAGCTGACGGGACTATTTCTAGACAACCTGGCATTTGGCAAAGCTCTTGTTTCTGACCTTGTTTGGAAGGTCAAACTGACAGTTAGCTTGAAACTCAAGAGAAAATGTATCATCTTAAACAGCAGTGACATTAAAGATATACTACGGTGTTTTTCTGAGGTATGTTTACGGTGTCGTTTTGATTCAGATAGGCGGCAGGTGTATTATTGTTGCGTAATCTGCAAGCTGAATAAATTCCCTTATCTCATATAACCGATGCAGATTCCACCAATTCATAATTAGTGGCCACAAATGTCATTGGGTTTCGTTAACTTGATTATATTGGTTTTTTGTATTGTCCTATGGTACAAATTGAGACAGAAGGGAGTAACTGAAATAGGCCTACATGTTTGCACAGTGTAAATACATTTGTGTATTTAGGATGTATTTTTTGGCAACATTGAAGACTCAAAAACACTGCAGAGATACATTCCTGGAAAACACTTGACCCAGAGTTCAGTCAGACAGCATACAGGTTGGTGATAAGTCACGGATGTTCCCTTAAAACAATGTGGAATGTAGGCTTTGGTGAGTTTCCTGGGAAAATATTAAAATATGAGTTATAAATCTTTGCGAGCGAGGTCAGATGATGTAGCCGACGGGACGAGTGTTGGTGTGCTCTAAAAGTAGATCACGCAGAGCGCTCTGCTTGCAGTGTAGGAGTGTATGTGTACGTATGCAAATGGTTGCATGTGAGTTTGGACGTGGCGGTCCTGGTTTTTCAGAAAGCCCCTCCCTGTTCCTCCAGCTGTGAGGCCTTTGTCTGAATGTGAGCCTCCCATCCCTGCTCCCCCAGGCGGGACGGGGCTGTGTGGTTCCCCTCCCTGCTCCCCCAGGCGGCTCGGGGCTGTGTGGTTCCCATCCCTGCTCCCCCAGGCGGGACGGGGCTGTGTGGTTCCCCTCCCTGCTCCCCCAGGCGGGACGGGGCTGTAAAAATGACTCTGATAAAGCATTACTACAAAAGACCACGGCCCTCCTTTGTCCCCTGGCCTTAGAGGAATGAGAGGAATGGGGAGATGGAGGGTGTTTCTTCCCGCTCTACACTCACTTTATGATTCTGCTCAGCCTAATTGTCTCTCCTTTACACACATATACATATACATGCATGCACACACACTGTCTTTCTAGATTTCCTTGTTAATTATGTATTTCTTGGCAGGCATGGGGGCGTGCCGCGTGGTAAACAAGATGGTGTGCAGCATGCAGAGGATGTCTGGTCGCAAGAATCCTTTGTGTGTGGTAGCTGATAATTCAGTTTAATCTTGTGGTAGCTGTAGTAGGGAGGGGCAGGGATGTGGAAGTGAAGCGATCATGGGTACCGTCATCGTCCCTGGGGCTGACTGAGGTGGATTACACTTGGGTTTTCTCTGAAATAGCTTTGCTGTGTGACATAAGCTGGTTTCTGTTCTCTGCCCAGTCCTCAGCCTGACCTGTTTAGTAGTGTAGGTGATTATGATTATGGCTGTGACAAGCTTGCCCTGTGTCTGTGCGTTCGGACGAGCGTGTTTTACGTCCTGGTAGAGGCCGGATCCACCGTCTTCTGTCTCCACCCTCATCAATATGGAGTGAGAGTGACTTGGCAGGCGGCTAGCTGGCGTCCCTGTGGGATGTGAGCCTGGTGTGAGCAGCACGCTGACTTCCTGCTTTGTCATTGTAGTAAGAGTAGAAGGCAGAGAAAGGCGCCGCCTCTATCATTAGTCAGTTTCATTGTTTTCTCCCTCCGAATAGTTAACCAGGTTTTTACAGCGTAAAATGCAACTGCAGCTTTGAAAGCTTTTGAAAGCGGGGATCTGTCTATTTTAAGTTTCAGATTGTAAATATTCAAATACAAAATGTGACTGGATAAAGATGGTGATAGTGGAGTCGTTTATTTATTGTCCATCTTTCAAATAATCCAAAATGGCAAACAGCCCCAGGCCGACTCCCTGTGTTTATTTTCTCGTTGCCCCCGCACCCCTCTCAACGGGAACCCCACATCGATCACTGTTACGTCTGCTTCACCCCTCTCTCTCCTCTCCCATACTGCCTGGATCTCTTAGAGACTCACAATAGGAAAGGAAGTGAAATCAGAGGGCCGAGGCCTTTGGAACGCATTTCTGAATGGACCAGACCTTGAAAGCTCAGCTAGACTCCTACGCTGCTTTTCCAAACATCCAACATCCCACTGGGAGTTCCTTGGAGACAGGAAAATGTCTCTGATTCAAAGAGAAATGTCTCTTTCCTTTTATGGTAGGGTAAACGGGCTTTGTAAGAGAGCAGGAGCGAGAGAGTTGGAGTGGAAACGCTGCTGGGGAAACTGGCCAAGCAGAGCAGGAATGTCATTGATTCCTCTTCTACCTGCTGCTGATGTTTCAGGAAGGAGGGGGAGAGATGAGATCTGCACATTCCTCTTCCTTGATGTCAGGGACTATTTTGCTCTCCGTCGTCTTCTGGGTTAGTGTGTGACTCCTCGCAGTCAGAGAGTGTGTGTGTGTGTGTGTGTGTGTGTGTGTGTGTGTGGGGGGGGTGGTACTAGACTCTGACCTGATTCAGGACACCCAGCCAGAGATAACTGGCTGTACGATTCATCATCTGCTTCCTGTAATGCAAAACTCATTTCGACATAGAGAGCTTTTGCCAACAGCCGTGGAATGAAACTGACGAACGGGCCAGACGGTCTGCAGTGAAACGATACAGGGTAAACATGAGTAATCTGACTGTAGCTCTGACTGTAGCTCTGACTGTAGCTCTGACTGTAGCTCTGACTGTAGCTCTGACTGTAATATTGATTCGGCATTGGACTTGTAGCTGTGCCTTGATGAAAGAATAGAAAATCAATACGCTTAATGGTTTAAGTGCTGCTAAGGACGGGGTGTGTGATGGGCAGCGCTGCCAAGGGGGGAAACAGGCGCTCAGTTTGGCTTATATCATCAGCAACTTGCCTTCCTGTCTTGTTAGTTTGACATTTGTTTGGTGGGAGTCCAATATGGTTTGTCAGTGGAGTGGACCTTTACAGGCTATAGGTCTTAATGGAGCAAGCAGTCCAAGTCTTCCCTGTATTATTAGTGTGTTATTAAAACTAGGCTTATCTGCTCCATGATATCTAAATGACGGCGCTCACTGCCTGTTAAGATATGATTGCCAGGACGTTCCTTACGTCTTCTGGGACGGTGAATTGTCTTGACACAGCGGGTCAAGATGTGTGGTGCGGATCATAAAAGCAGGTCAGTCTGTGTCTGTAGCAGATAAACCCTGATCAGACTGTGTGGCGATTGGACTGAGCAGTATTAGTAAGCTCTAGGCAGATGCCCTGACAAAGAGGTATTAATACTGGTGAATACTGAAAATGGGGTATGTATATGTGTGTGTTAATATATATATATAATTCTCTTTTTTCCTCTTAACGTTCCCAGGATTAATCCATTTGATCTAGCGTAATGTAAGAGACAGATCTGAGGTCTTTTCACTGATGGGATTCTGTATTATTTTCATGAGTAGCAGTCTCTGAACAGTGGGTGTAAATAGTGTTTTGCGGGCTTCACGTCTCCTCGGTCTGGGTGAGGTGAGGCAGTAGTGCAGACAGGCAGGCGGTAATCGTATTGTACCCCTTGTGTCTGACTGAATTTATATCCCAAGCGTTTGGGCCCCAAGCCTACATCCAAACACACACACAAACCTGCAGCGTCCTCTGTTTCCTGTAGATTTGAGGGCACCGAGGGATATTTTAAGGCCCGGCGCTTCCTGCCGTGAGACGAGGTGAGAACGGGATAGATAAAAGAGTGAACGTCATCATTTGTGCCTTTCACTCTTTTCCTGATTTGTCTCAGCATCACTGCACCTGCACTGTTTCCTGCAATTGTTCTGGAGCCAAAGGCCTTGATCTGCCTCTTTATTCTGTTTAGTGATGTAATGTGACATTAAAAGCTGCTCTCATTATTGATATGAAGTGACCCTTGATAAAGAAAGTAGGTCAGGGCACAGACACCCCACAGATGGCCGGGTGTTTTTGTTTCCCAGTATTGGAGGAGAAGCGTGTGACGGATCAGCCTGCTGCCTGCACATTAGGTCAGGAAGTGTCCCTGAATATGGTGTATGATGTGTTGATTAACACACTCGTACACACACACACACACACATTTGAATCTTTTAGTTATATCCACATGGACACAATAACTTGCCAAGTATATAATAATAGAACAAAGGCTGGACGTCAACATGGACGCCGAGCAGTATCGCACGTCAGGAAAACAAACAGCGCCTTCTCCGTGTTTGGCGACTGCCAGTAATACCTTGCCAACCGCTTTGCCCTGCTCTTTGGCCCCGTACCACCAGTACCATGGCTACCAAATATGAATACTAATAGCTGACAACTGTACACACACACACACACACACATATATATAAACACAGAACTTACCTTGCAGTATCCTTCAAATAAAACAACGTGGCGCCCCCTACTGGGACATAGTGACTGTTCACGCTGGTCTGCAGCACCAAGTCACAATGTAGTAAAACTGCCATCTAGTGGACAAATACCGGATGTATTTTGACCAACTGTCCCATTGTCTGATGTGTTCCAGGCGAGCTGCTCAGCCAGCCACGCCCCGAGGGCCTGACTGAGATCCTCTGTCCAAAGAACGGCACAGAGCGGGTGAACGTGGCCCTGGTGTACCCCCCGACACCCACGGTGGTCAGCCCCTGTTTCAAATGACCCCTGGACCAGACCGGTGGCCTGGCCCGTCGGACCGAATCCCCGGGGCCGCTTCCACCTCTGTCTCCCTCCTCG
The DNA here is from genome assembly GCA_900302605.1 of Rondeletia loricata. Taxonomy (NCBI): domain Eukaryota; kingdom Metazoa; phylum Chordata; class Actinopteri; order Beryciformes; family Rondeletiidae; genus Rondeletia; species Rondeletia loricata. The sequence goes on along the minus strand of OMLI01074688.1, from coordinate 3,312 downwards.
ATGCCTCCCGCCTCTATGTGAACCCTATAACCCGGTTCCTGTCCTCCTTCCGAAGCCGGGCCGGACTCCCACAGCCGAGCAGCGTCACACTGAACTGGACCCTCCGCTCAGAGCAGCAGAGTGGATCATTGCTTGATATGTAAGTGAGCTGTGTATAGAATCGGGTACTGTGTTAAAAGAAAAATCCACCCTTAAATGCTCTAACACTGTTTAAAAAAACAACTATTGGCGATGTAGATACAGGGAGAAATCCACCGTAGGAGAGACGGATACCAATTTCTCCTCCAACAGGAGCCTCAATAGACCAGAATGCAATGCAGCCACAGACATGTGTTTTGAGTAAGGGGCGCAGCCGACTGGAAAACTGTCTCCACCTACCCGTATAACCCACAGCTGGATGCAACAAGTTCCTGCCGCTTCTCTGGGTTTTTTTAAAGGCATTCTGGGAAAATGTAGTAAATCACAGACTGAAGTAGATGTAGACGAGGCAGGTTGAGGGAAAGTGGGTGCAACAAAAAGGTCAATTACAACACTTCATCACAAAATAACACATTGAACATGATCACAGATTGATGATATTGATCTGAGGTTGGATTTTTCTTTTAATGTAAACACAGTGGATCAAGTTTGAAATACATCATGAAGTGCAACAGATTTCAAATTACAAGAGAGCAAAACATTATTATCTGCCAAATATAGATTTTACCAGAATTTTTTACACTGGCTGTAATGTTTGCTAGCTCAAAGATATACTGTACACGTTCTGTCTTGTTGGCATTCATTTGTTTATACATTAATTTTCATGTCCTTTTCCATTACAGGTTGTCCTCACCATAGTGACGTTTGACAGTATTAGAGGATCATGGATGAGCAGCACAGACTTCAAGCTGGGTTGATCCACACAGTAGCACCTATCGAGTCTCACCGCACCTTCCCTCTCCCCCATGGATGTTGGGTGTCTCAGTCATCCCTTGTGATTGGGCTAAAATGAGCTCAGTCGGTCCTGAGCAGGCGTTATCACGTGTCTGTAGTCTTTTCTCACTGGTGAATTGAATTTAGAATTAGAAAAGTTAGCTAAAATTGTGAAGATACAATGATATTTGAATTGTTTTCTCTCATAATGACAAATGCATTCCAACAGTTTGTCAGTAAGCTAACATTCATTGAGGGAAAAAGGTACAATTTGATATGTAATATATTTCTCAGAACCTCTTTAACACTTGGTAACTAGCGGGCCAGATTTCTGCCAAATCTCTCCGTTACACCCAAGAACAGACGCACACAGGACTTTCAGTGAGGCGATCAGGAAAGATGTTTTTACTGGACTGCTATATTCTGAAATCTTCTAATGTTTTACCCATTTCCCCAAATGTTGTATGTAAAGGTTGACATTGAAGAGAGCAGGACAGCATGAATACATGTACATTTACATCTGTGAATATTTCTCTGTACTTGCATTGTAAAGCAAACTCAAGCTTATTGCCACAGGAGACAGATGAAGTGGTGTCTGTGTTGTTCATCCCCACCTGTACAGAGATCATCCTTCGGTTTAGCATGCAGTGGTCCACTTAACATGAGGTTCATGTGAGGTTCATGCGGTAATTGCAATGTAAAATCAATGGGCTACCTTTATGCCAAGGATATTAAAGTTCAGCTGGATTTGTACAGATATTTATCTACACTGGTCCCTGACCAAACCATGCCTGAGGTGGAATATGTCATTTCATACCAAGATTTTCTTCAAATTGTCCAAAAACGATCACTGTATGTAAATAAGAGATACTTGTGGTGTGTGTAGGGGAAAGAGAGAGGTCAAGTTTTAAAGGTCAAACATTTCACTCTTTTTTTTTCTTTCTTTTTTTAGCAATTTAAAAAATGTCCTTAGAAGGGAAAAAAGGTTTTGAATTCTGTAGCACCAATCCAGCTGTTGTAGCCTCCGTCTCTCCCCTGTTTGTCTTCATTAGACTCTTTGTCGTCTTGTTTGGATATTTGATTTGATCTCCAGGTGTTTTTCACCGGTGTGGGGAAAAATACTGAAATATGACAAAAAATATTGCTTTTCTTTTGTACATAATATCTTTATTTTTGTATGTTGACACAAAAATGTCACTACTATAGCTTTGACATTATTTACAGTGCAACGTTGCGCATGACTCACTTGGCCGACGTGAGAGTGCACATCCTGTTTTATATGTAGCTGGTTAAAGCGTCTCACAGTACAACATCAAATACCAAATACAAATAAACCAATAACTGGTTTTAGTATCGCTGCGTCATTGTGTGGTATTTATTTAAATCATGTATTATTATACTATGAACTAACTCGCGTATTGACTGAAAGGTTTTCTCCAAAGTAATACATAAACCTGCTGTAAGAGCTTCAGGGGATTTATCACCGTGGTCGGAAAGCATCTTTGTGTTTTGCACCTTAGTTTATATTTTGAGCTTCTCACAAGTGATGTTTAAGTGCGGACCAAAACTGGATCAATCAACACATCGAGATGTTTAAGGATTTCACAGTTTTCAGCAACATCTCCCCAGCGTGCCATAGAGACAAGCACTCACACACAGATGGATTATGAATGTGATTTGACATGATCACCTCTGCTTGATCAAGGTGGGTAAACTTCATCGCACCTATTCATTTAAGCCCTTCAAACATGCGTAATGGGAGATGAATGGAGTTGCATTAGGACAGGACTGGGCCGAGGCATAATCAATATTACAATCATCTCAAAAGTATCGTAAATATGAGTACTTAGAAACCTTAGAAATCCACATAACCCATATTTGTTGGCAGTGGAAAGTAAAACGAGAATATATTGGTTCATGGTTCAAATAACTATAGCCATGTCTCCCTCACAGTATGTTTCATGTTACCCCTGCTCTATAGAACTGCCTGTAGGACAGTGTTTAGGGCCAAGAGTGCAGGTTTTCATTCCAAACAAACACTAAACTACAACTAATTTCACTGATTATCAGCTAATTACAGTAGTGAACTCAGCTGCTGTAGTATTTTGTTGGAAAAAACAAATTGCATGGAGATATTTACTTATGGGGGGTTTTGTTTTATAGTAGCGCCCCCCTTGGGCCATTCAGTATAATCACAGAAGTGTGGTATCATTTTTATAAATGCAGACGTTAAATGGCAAGATGCCTCGTTCCTCCACGTGTAAATGCGTCAAATCAACACCATCATTTGGTGCTTTTCTAAACTACATTTGTTATATTTAAATTCTGTAAAACATATTAGAAAAAAAGCAACTAAAAAACGGAATTTCAAATCCTTTTTTTCTTTTTCCTTATTTGTTA